>JANZXP010081040.1:0-10124 GCA_027576715.1 Erythroxylum flavicans
CGTCGAAGGTGCCTAGCGACCATGCCAACGGGCCGTGTTGCCCACCGAAGTTCTGCCAATGGGTAGTTTTGCCCACTGAAGGTTCCTAGTGGTCAAGCCAAAGGGCTATTTTGCCCACTGAATTTGTGCCAACGGGCTGTTTTTCCCACCGAAGGTGCCTAGCGACATTTTGAAGGGCCTATTTTACCCACCGAAGTTATGCCAACGGGCTATTTTTCCCACCGACGGTGCCTAGCGACCCTGCCAATGGGCTGTTTTGCCATCAAAGCTGTGCCAACAGGCTATTTTTCTCATCAAAGGTGCCTAGCAACCTTGCCGATGGGCTTCTTTGCCCACCAACGATGTGTCAACGGGCTGTTTTTCCCACTGATGGTGCCCAACGGGCTGTTTTCATGTCAAAGGTGTCGGGCGATCGTGCCAACAGGCTGTTTTCTCATCGAATGTGCCTAGCAACTGTGCCAATGAGCTGTTTTTCCCACCAAAGGTGCCTAATGACCATTACAACAGGCTATTTCACCCACCGAAGGTGTACCAATGTGTTGTTTTTCCCACCGAAGGTGCCCAATGGGCTATTTTTCACACCAAAAATGTCTGGCGACCGTGCCAACGGGCTGTTTTCCCACCGAATATTTCTAGCTACTGTGCCAAGATGTTGTTTTCCCAACGAGGCTATGCCAACGGGCTGTTTTACCCATCGAAGGTGCCTAATGACCTTACCAACGGGCTGTTTTTTGCACGAAGTTTCCCAACTGGTTATTTTGCCCATCAAAGGCATGCCAACGAGCTGTCTTTCCGACTGAAGGTGCTTGGCGACCGTGCCAACGGGCTGTTTATCCCAACAAAGGTGCCTAGCGACTGTACCAACGGGATGTTTTCCCTATCGATGGTGTTCCAACATGCTGTTTTTCCTACCGAAGGTGACTAGCTACCATGCCAACAGGCTATTTTGCCCACCGAAGGTGTGCTAAAAGGCTGTCTTTCCTACCGAATGTGCCTAACGACCTTGCCAATGGGTTGTTTTCCCATCGAAGTTGTGCTAACGGGCTATTTTCCCACTGAAGGTGCCTAACCATCTTCCCAAGGGGCTGTTTTGCCCACCTAAGGTGTGCCAACATGTTGTTTTTCCCATTGAAAGTGCCAAACGGGTTGTTTTCCCACCAAATGTGCCTACCAACTTTGCTAACTGGTTGTTTTGCCTGCCAAAGGTGTGTCAATGTGTTGTTTTTCACACCGAAGGTACCCAACGAACTGTTTTTCCCATCAAAGGTGCCTAACGACCTTGTCAACGGGCTGCTTTACCCACCAAAGGTGTACCAATGGGTTGTTTTTCCCGCCAAAGGTGCCTAGGGACCTTGCCAACGGAAAGTTTTGCCCACCCAAACTGTGCCAACGGGCTATTTTTTCTATCGTAGGTTCCCAACAGGCCTTTTTCCCATCAAAGGTGCCTAGCAACTGTGCCAACGGGTTGTTTTTTCCACCACAGGTGCCCAATGGGCTATTTTTCCCACCGATTGCACCTAGCGACTATGCCAACGGGCTGTTTTGCCCATCAAAAGTCTACCAACAGGCTGTTTTTCCCACCGAAGATGCTTAGCAACCGTGCCAAAGGGCTGTTTTGCCCACCAAAGGTGTGCCAACTGGTTGTTTTTCCCACCGAAGTTGCCTAGTGACTGTGCCAATGAGCTGTTCTGCCCACCAAAGGTGTGGCAACAGGCTATTTTCCCAATCAATGGTGTGCCAATGGGCTGTTTTGCCCACTGAAGATGTGCCAACGGGCCGTTGTCCCCACCGAACGTGCGCCAACGACCTGTTTTTCCCACCAAAGATGCCTAGTTGTCGTTCCAACGGACTGTTTTGCCAACAGAAGGTGTGCCAACGGGCTGTTTTCCCACTGAAGGTGTCTAGCAACCATGCTAACAGGCCGTTTTGCCCACCGAAGTTGTGCCAATAGGCAGTTTTGCCTACCAAAGCTATGTCAACTGGTTGTTTTTCCCACCGAAGGTGCCTAGCGAACGTGCCAAAGGGCTGTTTTGCCCACCGAATCTGTGCCAACGAGTTGTTTTTCCCACAAAAGGTGCCTAGCGACATTTCGAAGGGGCTGTTTTACCCACCAAAGGTGTGCCAACGGGTTGTTTTTCCCACTGACGGTGCCTAGCGACCCTACTAACGGGCTGTGTCGTCATCGAAGCTGTGTCGACGGGATATTTTTCTCATCGAAGGTGCCTAGGAACCTTGCCGACTGGCTGTTTTTCCCACCAATGATGTGCCAACGTGTTGTTTTTCCCACCGATGGCATCCAACGGGTTGTTTTTCACGCCGAAGATGTCTGGCAACCATGCCAATGGGCTATTTTCCTACCGAATGTGCCCAAAAATTGTGCCAACGGGCTGTTTTGCCCATCGAAGGTGTGCAACGGATTGTTTTTCCCACCGTAGGTACCCAACGGGTTGTTTTTCCCACTGAAGTTACCTAGCGACTTTGTCAGTGCGCTGTTTTACCCACCGAAGGTGAGCAACGGGTTGTCTTTCACACCACAGGTGCCTAACAACCTTACCAACGAGATGTTTTGCCCACCAAAACTATGCCAACGAACTATTTTTTTAACGACAGTGCCCAACAGGCTATTTTTCCCATCGAAGGTGCCTAGCAACTATGCCAGCGGACTGTTTTATCCACCGAAGGTGTGCCAACGGGCTGTTTCCCAACTGAAGGTGTGCAAACGGACTGTTTCCCTACCAAAGGTGTGTCAACGACCTATTTTTCCTACCAAAGGTGCCTAGTTACCTTGCGAACGAGTTGTTTTGCCTACTGAAGGTGTGCCAACAGGCTATTTTTCCTATCGAAGGTGACAAACTACCATGCCAATAGGCTATTTTGCCTACCGAAGGTGTGCCAAAGGGTTGTCTTTCCCACTGAAGGTGCCTAGCAACCTTGCCAACGTGCTTTTTTGCCATCGAAGCTATGCCAATGGGCTATTTTTCCCATCAAAGCTGCGTAATGACCTTGCCTACGGGCTGTTTTGCCCATCAAAGGTGTGCCAACGCGTTGCTTTTCCCACTGAAAGTGTCCAATGGGCTGTTTTTCATGCTGAACGTGTCTGCCGACCTTACCGAAGGGTTATTTTCCCACCTAATGTGTCGTGCGACCTTGCCAAAGGGATGTTTTGTCCACCCAAACTATGCCAAGGGGCTATTTTTCTACCAAAGATGCCCAACATGCCATTTTTCCCATTGAAGGCACCTAGCAACCATGCCAATAGGTTGCTTTTTCCACCACAGGTGCCCAACGGGATTTTTTCCCACCGAATGTGCCTAACCACTATGCCAACGGGATATTTTACCCATCTACAGTGTGCCAACGGGCTGTTTTTCCCATAAAAGGTGCCTAGCAACTATGCCAACGGGTTATTTTGCCCACCGAAGGTGTGCCAACGGGCTATTTTTTTCACTGAAGTTATCTAGCGACCTTGCCAACGGGCTGTTTTGCCCACCCAAACTGTGTCAATGGGCTGTTTTTTTCTAGTGAAGGTTCCCAATAGGCCATTTTTCCTATAGAAGGTGCCTAGCAACCGTAACAAAGGGTTGTTTTGCCCACCAAAGGTTTGCAAACGGGCTATTTTTCCTACTAAAGTTGACTAGCTACCTTGCCAACAGGGTATTTTCCCATCGAAGCTGTGCTAATGGGCTATTTTTCCTACCAAAGGTGCCTAATAATCTTGCCAACAGGCTATTTTGCCCATCGAAGGTGTGCCAATGTGTTGTTTTTCCTACCCAAAGTGCCCAATGGGCTATTTTTCACGTCGAACGTGTCTAGCGACCTTGTCAACAACCTGTTTTCCCACCGAATGTGCCTAGCAATTTTACAAACTGACTGTTTTGCCCATCGAAGGTGTGCCAACGTGCTATTTTTCCCACCGAAGGTACCCAACGGGCTGTTTTTCCCACTGAAGGTGCCTAGTGACTTTACCAACCTGTTGTTTTGCCCACCGAAGGTGTGCCAATGCGCTGTTTTTCCCAGCGAAGGTACCCAACAGGCTGTTTTTCCCACCGAAGGTGCCTAGCGACCTTTCCAACAGGCTATTTTGCTCAACAAAGGTGTGCCAACGTGTTGTTTTTCCCAACGAAGGTATCCAACGGGTTGTTTTTCCCACTGAAGGTGCCGAGTGACCTTGCCAATGAGTTGTTTTTCCCACCGAAAGTGTGCCAACGAGTCATTTTTCCCACCGAAGGTGCCTTGCGGCCTTGCCAGAGGGATGTTTTGGCCACCCAAACCATGCCAACGGGTTGTTTTTTAACCAAAGGTGCCCAATAGGCCATTTTTTACCTTGAAGGTGCATAGCAACAGTTCCAACAGGTTTTTTTCCACCGCAGGTGCCCAGCAGGCTATTTTTCCCACGGAATGTGCCTAACGACCATGCTGACGGGCTGTTTTTCCCATCGAAGGCATGCCAACGGGCTATTTTTCCCACCAAATGTGCATAGCAACTGTCATAACGGGCTGTTTTACCTATCGAAGGTGTGCCAATGTGCTATTTTTCTCACTAAAGTTGCCTAGCGACTGTGCCAATGAGTTGTTTTTCCCACCGAAGGTGTGCCAACAGGCTATTTTCCCCACCGAAGGTGTGCCAACGGGCTATTTTCCCCAACAAAGGTGTGCCAACGGGGTGTTTTACCCGCCAAAGATGTGCCAACGGGCTATTTTCCCCAACAAAGATGTTCCAACGAACTGTTTTTCCCACCGAAGGTGCCTAACTATTGTGCCAATGGGCTGTTTTGTCCACTGACGATGCACCAACAGGCTGTTTTACCTACCAATAATGTGCCAACTAGCTGTGTTTTTCACCGAAGGTGCCCAACGGACTGTTTTTCCCACTGAAGGTGCCTAGTGATCGTGCCAATGGGCTGTATTGCCCACCGAAGGTGTGTGAACTGGATATTTTCCCAATCGAAGGTATCTAGCGAATGTGACAATGAGCCATTTTACTCACTGAATTTGTGCCAGTAGGCTATTTTTTCAACCGAAGGTGCTTAATGACTGTGTCAATAGGCTGTTTTGCCAATTGAAGGTGTGCCAAAGGCCTATTTTTCCCATAGAAGGTGCCAAATGAGCTGTTTTTCCCACCAAAGGTGCCTAGCAACCGTGCCAGTGGGCTATTTTTCCCACAGAAGGTGCCAAACGAGCTGTTTTTCCCACCAAAGGTGCCTAGCAACTATACTAATGGGCTGTTTTTTCCATCAAAGGTGCCTAGCGACTATATCAGTGGGCTCTTTTGCCCACCGAAGGTGTGTCAACGTGTTGTTTTTCCCACAAAAATTGTGCCAACAGACTATTTTTCCCACTCAAAGTGCCTAGCAGCTGTGTCAACGGGCTATTTTGCCCACCGAAGCTGTGCCAACGAGCTTTTCCTCCCACAGAAGGTGCCCAACGGACTGTTGTTCCAGCTGAAGGTGCCTAGCGACCGAGCCAACGGGCTGTTTTACGCACCAAAGCAGCGTCAACTGGCTATTTTTCCCACCAAAGGTGCCTAGCGAGCATGCCAATAGGACGTTTTGCCCACTAAAATTGTGCCAATGGGTAGTTTTGCCTACATAAGCTATGTCAACTGGTTGTTTTTCCCACCGAAGGTGCCTAGCCATCGTGGCAACAGGCTATTTTGCCTACCGAAGGTGTGCCACCGGGCTGTTTTTCCCACTAAAGGTGCCTAACTACCTTGCCAACAAGCTATTTTGCCCAACGAAGGTGTGCCAAAGGGCTATCTTTCCTACCGAAGGTGCCTAGTGACTGTGTCAACAGGCTGTTTTCCCATCAAGGTTGTGCCAAAGAGTTGTTTTCCACTGAATGTGCCTAGCGACCTTGCCAACCGGCCGTTTCCCACTGAAGGTGTGCCAACAGACTGTGTTTCCCACCTAAGGTATGTCAACGGGTTGTTTTTCCCACTGAAGGTGCCCAATGGTCCGTTTTGCCCAGAAAAGGTACCTAGCGACTGCGCCAACGGCCTATTGTGCCCATCGAAGGTATCTCGTGACTGTGTAAACCTGATGTTTTTCCCACTAAAGGTGTGCCAATGGGCTATTTTTCCTACCAAAGATGCCTAACGAACATCCCAATAAGCTATCTTGTCCATCGAAGGCCCCTAGCGACTGTGCCAATGTGCTATTTAGCCCAACGAGCTGTTTCTCCCAGCGAAGGTCTCTGGTGACCGCGCCAACGTGCTATTTTGCCCACTGAAGGTGCCATGTGACCATGTCAACGGGCTATTTTTCCACCTAAGGTGCCCACTGACAATGTCAGTGGGCTATTTTGCCCACCGAAGGTGCCTTGCGATGATGCCAACGAGCTATTTTTCCCACCGAAGGTGCCTAGTGATCGTGCCAATGAGCTACTTTTCCTACCGAAGATGCCTAGCAAAAGTTCCAACAGACTGTTTTGCCCACCAAAGGTGCCTAACAACCCTGCTAACAGGCTTTTTTTCCCACCGAAGGTGTTTGGCCACCGTGCCAACGAGTTATTTTGCCCACTGGAGGTGCCTTGCAACCATGCCAACGGGCTATTTTTCCCACTTAAGGTGCCTACCGACAATGTCAATGGGCTATTTTTCCCATCAAAGTTATCTTGCGTCAATGCCAATAGGATATTTTTCCAACCGAAGGTGCCTAGCGATCATGTCAATGAGCTATTTTTCCTACCAAAGGTGTCTAGCAAACGTGCCAATAGGCTGTTTTGCCCACCAAAGGTGCCTAACGACCCTGTCGAGGGACTTTTTTTGCATCGAAGGTGCGTATTGATTGTGCCAATGGGCTATTTTACCCACTAAACGCACCTAACAACTGTGTCAACGAGCTATTTTATCTACTAAATGTCCTTAACGAGCTGTTTTTTCCACTGAAGGTGCCCAACGGACTGTTTTGCCCAACGGAGGTGCCTAGTGACTTTGTAAACATGTTATTTTGCCGACCGAAGTTACCTAGTGACCATGCCAATAGGCTGTTTTTACCACTAAAGGTGTCTAGCAACCGTGCCAACAGGCTGTTTTACCATGCAAAGGTGTGCCAATGGGATGTTTTTCCCATCTAAGGCGCCCAACGACTGTGACAATGGGTTGTTTTGCCCTCCAAAGCTTTTCCAACTAGCTGTTTTACCCACCAAAGGTGTGCCAACGAGCTGTTTTGCCTACCAAGGTGTGTCAAAGTGTTGTTTTCCCACCAAAGATGCCTAGCGACTGTGCCAATCGACTGTTTTTCCACCAAATGTGTGCCAACTGGCTGTTTATCCCACCAAAGGTGCCAAGTGATCACGCCAACTTGCTATTTTGGCCATTGAAGGTGCCTAGCGACCATGCAACCGTGGCGCTTTTCCCATCGAAGGTATGCCAAATGGCTATTGTTCCCACCGAAGATGCCTACCGAACATGCCAATGAGCTATTTTTCCTATCGAAGGTGCCTAGCAACTATGTCAACGTGTTGTTTTACCTAGCAAAGGTGTGCCAACTGGTTGTTTTACCTACCCAAGGTGTTCCAACGGGTTGTTTTCCCCACCGAAGGGGCCCAATGGACTGTTCTGCCCATCAAAGGTGACAAGCAATTGCGCCAATGAGTTGTGTTGCCAATTGAAGATGTGCCAACGTGTTGTTTTTCCAACTGAAGGTGGCTAGCAAACGTCACAACGAGCTATTTTGATCTCCAAAGGTGCCTAGCGACTATGCCAACGGGCAATTTGTCCCACTGAAGGTGTTTAGCGATCCTGCAACCATGCTATTTTTCCTAATAGGCTATTTTGTCCATCGATGGTCCCTAGCGACTATGTCAACGTGCTATTTTACCTAACGAGCTGTTTTTCCAACTGAAGATGCCTTATGACCATGCCAATAGGATATTTTGCCCACCGAAGGTACCTAGAGACCATGCCAACGTGCTATTTCTTCATTCGAAGATGCCTACAAATGTGTCAATGAGCATTTTGCCAACTGAGGGTGTGCCAAAAAGTTGTGTTTTCCACCGAAGGTGTGCCAACGGGCTATGTTTCCCATCGAAGATGTGCCAACAGGCTGTGTTTCCCACCAAATGTGTGCCAACGAGCTGTTTTGCCGACCGAAGGTACACCAATGGGCAATTTTTTTCTACTTAAGGTGCCTAATGGTCTATTTTGCCCAATGAAGGTGCTTAGCGACCGTGTCAACGAGCTATTTTGCCCACTGAAGGTTTTTAGAGATCGTGCCAACGTGTTATTTTTCCCACCGAATGTGCGCCAACTGGCTGTTTTTCCCACTGAAGGTGCCTAGTGAAAGTGCCAATAGGTTATTTTTCCCATTGAAGGCGCCTAGTGATCGTGCCAATGTGCTGTTTTTCCCATCGAAGGTGCCTAGTGACCATGTCAATGGGCTATTTTACCCACCGAAGGTGTCTAGTAGCTGTGCAACCGTGGTGTTTTACCCATCGAAGGTGTGTCAACGGGCTATTTTTCCACCGAAGGTGCCTAGTGAACATTCGAATAATCTATTTTGCCCATTAAGGGTTCGTAGCGACCGTGCCAATATGCTATTTTGCCCAATAGGTTATTTTTCCCATCGAACATGCCTGGCAATCATGCTAACGTGCTATTTTTCCAACCGAAGGTACCCAACGGGTTGTTTTTTCCATTGAAGGGACCCAATGGTCTATTTTGTCACTTAAGGTGCCTAGTGACTGTGCCAACGGGCTATTTTTCCCATTGAAGGTTTGCCAATGGGCTATGTTTCCCACCGAAGGTGCCTTCCCAACTGGATATTTTGCCCATCAAAGGTCCCTAGCGTCTGTGCCAACGTACTATTTTACACAACGGGCTGTTTGTCACCTGAAGGTGCTGGCGACCGTGCCAACTGGTTGTTTTGCCTAGTGAAGGTGTGCCAACGGGCTATTTTTCCCACTAAAGGTGCCTAGCAACTATCAAAGTGGGCTATTTTGCCCACCAATGGTGTGCCAATGGTCTATTTTCCCATCAAAGGCACCTAGCGACAGTGTCAATGTGCTATTTTTCCCGCCGAAGCTGCCTAGTGATAGTGCCAACGGGCTATGTTTCCCACCAAAGATGTGCCAACGGGCTATTTTTTCCACCGAAGGTGCCCAATGGTCTGTTTGTCCAGCAATGGTGCCTTGTGATCGTGCGAACGGGCTATTTTGCTCACCAAAGGTGTCTAAAGACTTTGCGATCGTGGTGTTTTTCCCACCGAAGGTGTGCCAAAAGGGAGTTTTTCCTATTGATCATACCTAGCAAACATCGCATTGGGCTATTTTGCCTATCGAAGGTCCTTAGCGATTGTGTCAATGTGCTATTTTACCCAACGGGCTATTTTTCTCTCCAAAGGTGCCTAGCGATCCTACCGACGGGCTATTTTGCCCACCGAAGGTGCCTTGCAACCATGTAAATAGGCTATTTTTCCCACCGAAGGTGACTAGATACTGTGCCAACGGGCTGTTTTGCCCAGCAAAGGTGTGACAATGGGTTGTTTTTTCCACCGAAGGTGCCTAGTGACTGTGACAATGAGCTGTTTTGCCCACCAAAGGTGTGCCAACGAGCTATTTTGCCCATCAAAGGTGTGCCAACGAGCTGTTTTGCCCACCAAAGTTGTGCCAATGGGCTATTTTTCCTCCTAAAGGCGAGCCAAAGTGTCATTTTTCCCACCCAAGGAGCCCAATGACCTGTTTTTCCCACAGAAGTTACCTAGCGACCATGCTAACCGGCTGTTTTGCCACCGATTGTGTGCCAACTAGCTATTTATCCCACCAAAGGTGCCAAGTGATCATGCCAATGAGGTATTTCGCCCACTGAAGGTGCCTAGAGACCGTTCCACCTTGGTGTTTTTCCCACAGAAGGTGAACCAACGAACTATTTTCCCATCAAAGGTTCCTAACAAACATGCCAACGAGCTATTTTTCCCTTCGAAGGTGTCTAGCTACCATGACAGCGTACTGTTCTTCCCAGCGAAGGAGCCTAATGATCATGCCAACAGGCTGTTTTGCCTACCGAAAGGGTGCCAACGGGCTATGTTTCCCACTGAAGGTGTGCCAACAGGATGTAATTCCCACTAAAGGTGTGCCAATGGGCTACTTTGGCCACCGAAGGTGTGCCAACGGGCTGTTTTACCTAA
>JANZXP010081041.1:0-10121 GCA_027576715.1 Erythroxylum flavicans
TAGCATTAATTGGAAGTTGTAGCTCCATTATCCCCCGTCATATGCCTTCGAAGCTAAAGGATCTAGGGAGTTTCACAAGACCTTGTATGTTTTGTGAATTCAAGTTCACAAAGTGTTTATGCAACTTAGGCATAAGTATAAATATTATGTCCTTATTGATATTTATAAAGGAGAGATGAAACCAACTTCGATGCTTATTCAGTTGGTGGATCAATTAATTAAGAAACCATTTCAGGTGGTAGGAGATCTTTTAATACAGGTGGACAAGTTTGTTATCCTTGCGAATTTCATAGTCCTAGATTTTGAAGAGGATAGGAACTGATCACTAATTCTTGGATGGACTTTTATGAGAATTAAGAGATCATTACTAGACACTCATGAAGGCAAACTAACACTTCAAATTGGCAAGGATCAAGTAGAGTTCAACATGAACAAAGTCTTGAAAAATATGAAAGAAAGTAGCTCTTACGTGAAGATTGATATTATGGATGAATTTATTAAAGAGTAAGAGGAGAGCTACTTTGAAGAAGTTAAATATGAGGAAGTTAGGGAGGTGAAAGAAGCTGAGTCTGAGGAAGAAATTAAGACAGAAGAGTTGGGTGCTCAAATATAACAAGATATATTAGTAAGAACCAAAGCACCAATATCATCCTCCATTAGGAAACCACCAATTTTAAAGCTTAAGTCTTTACCCATAAACCTTAGACATACATTTCTAGGTGAGGGACAAACTTTATCCATTAACTTTATCCATTATTGTTTCCAATCAGGTGTGTGGGGAACAAGAGAATAGGGTTATAAAGATCATAACGAATTAGATGAAGGTCATGAGACATACGAGGTATAAGCCCAAATGTTGTCATGTATAAGATAAACCTTGAAAAGGAAGTAGAGCAATAAGGTAATGTTAATGAAGTTTAAACCCTCATATGAAGGGAGTGGTCAAAAAGGAAGTAGTTAAGCTTTTAGACACTTGCATCATACACCTAATATCAAATAGCAAATGGGTTAGCTTGGTACAATGTGGACCAAAGATCGGTGGAATGACCTTAATGGAGAGTGAAAGTGAAGAGTTGATTTCTACAAAAATAGTCACAAGATGGAGAGCTTGTATTAATTATCGCATACTCAACAATGTGACTAAAAGGGATTACTTTCCTCTCTCATTTGTTAATCAAATGATTGAAAGGTGGTTGGTCATTCATTCTACTGCTTATTAGATAGTTACTCAGGATACAATCAGATTTTTATCTATCTAGAGTACTAAGAAAAGACCACATTTATACATCCTTATGGAACATTTGCATATAGATAGATTCCTTTCAAGTTATGCAACACACCAGCTACATTTCAAAGGTGCATGATGTCTATCTTTACAAATATGATAGAGGACATTATGAAAGTCCTTATGGATGAATTTTTAGTTTTTGCAGACTCTTTTGAGAAATGCCTAACAAATTTGGATAGAGTACTCCAAAGATTTGAAGAATCACGTTTAGTTCTGAATTGAGAGAAGTGTCACTTCATGGTGTATGAGGGCTTAGTGTTGGGATGTAAAATATCTTGTCAAGGAATTGAAGTGGGCAGATTAAAGATAGAGGTTATAGAGAAGCTTCCATCATTTATTAATTTCATAGGCATGCGAGCATTTCTAAGTCATACAGTATTTTACCACCTCTTTATTAAGAAATTCTCATAAATTGTTAGACGACTGACAAACCTATTAATAAAGGAAGTGCCTTTCAATTTTGATTATAATTTTTTATTTGTGATTAATCGACTAAAGGAGGTACTAATATCAATACCAATCTTTGGTCATTTCCATTTGAAGTCATATGTTATGCTAGCAACCAAGCTATAGGTTGCTTGTTAGGCCAAAGGAAGGATAAAAAAACTACATATGGTATATTACGCAAGTTAGAAATTAAATGGGGCCCAACTAAATTACACCATCATTAAGAAGAAGTTACTAGTGGTGGTTTATGTATGTGACAAGTTTCGATCATATCTTTTAAGCACTTAAGTATCTTTTGTTCAAGAAGGATGCAAAACTAAGGCTTATTCAATGGGTTCTCTTATTACAAGAATTTGACATTGAGATTAGACGAAAGAAGGGAGTACAAAATGTGGTAATTAACTACTTATCATGTCTGAAAGGAGGGGAAATTGACTAAAGAGATGATATTTATGAGCAATTCCTTGATGAAACCCTAACATTGCTTGACCGCCTTATTACACTATGTCATGCTGATATAATAAACTTTTTTACAAACTGCGGGTTTCCTTTGGATTTATCACATACAAAAAACTTGACTATTTTCTAAGTGAACCATTATCAACAGGATGACTCAATCGTATATCTATCATATGATTACAGGCTGATAAGGAAATGTGTTTCAGAGGAGGAGATGTTAGATATATTGACGCAATGTCATGAAGCTATGTATATTAGGTAATATGAAGCAAATAAGACAGCAGTGTGAGTATTAGAATGTAGATTCTATTGGCTGAATCTATTAAAGGATGCTCGGGAGTTCATGGTATAAAGCGACAAACCAAAAAGTGGGTAACATCCCAAAAAGAGACGAGATGTCTTTATCTAACATTTCAGCAGTCGAAGTTTTCTATACGTGGGGACTTGACTTCATGCGCCCTTTCCCATCATGCATAGAAAATATGTATATTTTATTAAGAGTGGACTATATGTCATGATGGGCTGAAGCCATGGTAACTCTAAAGAATAATGGTAAGGTAGTGCAAATATTTATTAAAAAATTGTTTATCGGCTTAAAGTGCCATAAGTGATAATCAAATATGGAGGAGCACATTTTTACAATAAATATTTTGATACCCTTCTAAAAAGATATGGAGTTCACCATCATGTCGCCACTCCATACCACTTACAAATACGTGGACAAGTGGAAGTCATGAACTGTGAGCTAAAACAAATATTGAAGAAGATAGTGAATAGTTTAAGGAAGGATTGGACATTAAAGCTGGATGACGCCTTGTGAGCTTATCGAACTGCCTTCAAAACTCCGATCGGGATGACTCCTCTAGACTTTTGTATTGTAAAACTTTTCATTTGCCCATGGAACTAAAGCGTAGAGCATACTGGGTGACAACAGCTTTAAACTTTGATTGGAGGCAAGCAAGTGAGTGAAGGCTCCTAAAATTGAACGAACTCAATGAGCTTTGCTTAAATGTGTATGAGAATGTCAAATTATACGAGATAAAAGTGAAGAAGTGGCATGATTTTTATATTAAGAAGAAAGAGTTCAAACTATAAGATGCAATTTTATTATATAATTTGAGATTAAAGTTGTTTCCAAGAAAGCTCAAGTCAAGGTGGAGTGGGTTTTTCAAGTAACACACGTATGTGCACACAGAGCTTTAGAATTAGAAAAAAAAAGGAAACCTTCAAAGTGAACAAACATAGATGAAAACTGTATCTCAGAGGAGTATTTTCACTAGAAAGGGAAGTAATTTCTTTGCATTCCTTTCCAATGATTAAAAATATTTCTGATGATGAATTGTCAAGCTAATGACCATAATTTCACAAATTTTGATTGTTAGGTTTGTATTGAATTCTAGTATTAAGGTTTTATTTTTAATGGTTTTATAGTAATTTGGATGGCTAAATTTCCTTTTTTTTTTTGAAATTATTACAAGTTGGGAATCAAGCTTGGAGTTTAAATTAAGAAAAAACATTAAAAAGGGACAAAGGTGACAAATTTCAACAAGTCACGATCGTGAAATGGGAGTCACCATCGTGCATGTTTGAATTTTGATTATATCACAATCGTGATTGCAGTCAGGCCATCCTACATGTCAATTATCCTTCCTAAACCCCATTTTACCCCTCCTTTTTCAACCTTAATACTATCTCTTCATTTTTGCTTATCTTTCACACACACTTTATCTCTCTAAAATCTTAGCCACCACTATAATTCTCTCGATTTTCCTTAGGGTTATCACTTATTCTTTCAACCATATTTTCATTCCTCCTACACTTTTTTCATAATTTCCACACAAACCTCACATTTTTGGAGTGTTTTTTACAAGATCTCATGGTTCTTTTCACTATTCACATTTTTTGGGTGTTTTTGGTGAATTTTGTTTTGTTTTTAGTTTATTTTGAAGGTATACATTTATTTATGGCTCCAAGAATCAAACAAAGTGATAAACGTTCACAATCAAAGGGAAAAGCATAAGTGGTGGGGAGAGTGATATGGATAAGGATGTAAACTTTAGAGCTCCTTTTCTGATTTATTTGGAAGAAGAAGGAATCTGATTCTAAGCTCTTCGCTCTAGGATTGTTAATGCCCCTAGATACGTTTATTTTGACATTTTAGACAATCTAGGGTTGAAAGACAAGGTTGAGACTTCGAGTTATAAAATTCAATGGGACAATTTTACTAATTTTGATTATATTGTATATAAGGAATTAAACCTTAAATTTTGTAATACTTGACAATTAGTGCTGTGAGATTTGATTAAATTTTGGTTTAGATTAAGAGGTTAACCATATCATTTGAATTGTGATGCTTTGGCTAACATTGGTGGACTTCCTTAGTCAAACATAATTAAAAAATATGATGATTTTTTTATTAAGAGGTATTGGAAACTTTTAACGGGGCTAGATAAATTTGATGTTCTAAATGCTCATAATAATACCATTCTTATTCCTAAGCATTTGTTATTGCACAATTTTACATGTTAGACTGTTTTGGATAAATCAAAAAGTAAAAAATGATTTGTTAAATAATTATTCATTTTGTGGTGCATGGATAATAATGTAAAAGTTTGCACAATCACTCATATTTTTCAATTTATAGCTACTATTCTTAAAAAGAAAAGTAGTCCTCTTAGCTCGGGATATATTATTGCTGTGTTTGTTGTTACTATAGTGTTGATGTTGAAGGACTAACCATTGTTTTTCCTAACTTTTTTAAAATCAAATTAAGACAAGCTGAGATCCTAGCGGTTTATCGCATGGAACTTCGAGATATTAATTCCAAAACTTATGTCACAAGATAGGATAAGCTAGTTTTAGTTCTGCACTAGCACAGCAGCAACCTAAGGTCTCAATAAGTGAAGAAACAAAATATGGTGAAAAGTAAAGAAGGTATTCAATTTGGTCTCCAATAATAACAAACCTTTTGAGGAGACGGCGCAAGAATAACAACGACAGTGATGTGATATCAAGAAGGTTTATAATGACTTTGCTACTAAACTTATTCAAATTCCTTCACTAATACCATCACCAACTCAATCTCCATAAATGGTTTTGTGCTCTTAACCTTTTCTTTTTGTTATTTCTTGTCATTTTTATTTTCATATATTTGTTATTTGTTTTCTCACATTAAGGAAAATGTGTTGTCCAAGTGTAGGGAAGTTAGTGCATTAGCATGTCATATGTGTGTGAAATTTGCATATCATACAATGTTAGTTTTTGATTAGTTTGACATTGTGTGAACATGTGTTGCATATGTGTGAATTTTGTCAATTTGTAAAGGCATATTTGAACATGGTATTTTAATTTATAAAGGCATATTTTATGAATTTTATGTTTGAAGTATATTTGGATAAATATGCATGTTAATTAGAATATGAAACCTATTTTGGTCACTTCAGGAAATTAGTTGTATACATTTATATTTATAAGTCAATTGAATGAGTTAGCATCATTAGTAACCTTTCATAAGGATGATTAATTAAAAACAAATAAGGTAGGCTAAGAATGTGATAAAAAATGTTGTGTTAAATAAATTACTATTCTGTTGGCCTTTTTAGAAAAAAAATTGGATTATAAATAGAGCTTGTAGCCAGTTAAGGATGTGATATAGTTAAGTAATCGAGGGCATTCAAGCTAGAATGATATCCAACCAAGATAAATAATAAAAATGTGTCTTAGTTGAGTAATTAGGGGACATTTATGACAAGGTGTTTGTTTTCGCGTCAAAAGACTAGGTTAATGTTAAAGAACATTAAAAAAAGGTGTTTCGATAAATAAAACCTACTAATCTCTGAAAATAGCAAAAAATTTCATGAAAGGATACTTTGCAATAATTGTATGTTCGAATGATTACTAATTATAAATGTATGTGCATAAGTGCCTTAGGTGTATGAGTAGGGTGTTAATATTTGATTAATATGTATATTCAATTCAAAGTGCTTAAATATAAAAGGAATAGGTTATTATGATGGCACAATTTAAATGATTGATTTTTACGATTAAATTGATTCCACAATATTTGATGCCATTACCTTATTATCACCAATTATATGAATGTACTCTTATGTGCTTTTGTTTGGTTTGTTTGAGTTGTGTTTTTGTTTTCGCATGAAGACAAGAAAAAGTTTAAGTGTGGGGATGTTGATAGGTATAGTTTATACTATGTTTTGATTGGTGTTTTAGTGTGTTTTTAGGTGATTATTAGATGATTATCATATTTATAGGTTTATAATTGTGTTAATGTGAGTTTTTGTTTATGTTTTAAGTGTTTGTATAGTTTAAAACATGATTTCAATCTTGGTTTTATGTTTCTTGAGGTGTTTGATGTGTTTGTTGGTGTTGGAAATTATATAATTGAAGAATAAGGAGGATGGACATGTATGGGGCTGCATAAGTAGGGTCATAATTATGATAGAAAGAAATTTCCTAAAGTCGTGATCATGATAGAGAGAAATTTCCAAGTATCGTGATCGTGATTCCTATGTTACAATCGTGACAAACACTTCCTAGGTGCGAGTTTTTTCATCTATTTTAGGATTTGAGGGCATTTTTAAAACAATTAAAGTGGGAAAATCATAGTTACACTCCCAAGACCTTAATACACTATTCAACAACGTAAAACTCACTAAAAAGGCAATAACCAACACACTAAAGTGGATTAAATGTGGGAGATCAAGAACATTCAGGAATTCCAGTTTTCTAGATGAAGACCTAAATAGAGTTTTTCTTCTTTTCTTTTAGTTATTTCATCAATATTGATGTGTTATTTGAATTTCAAGATGTTTAACATGTTTACGAGTTTTTAAATTTCAAATTATGATTTATTTTGAATTTATTTTGTGACTTTAATTATTATTGATTAAATATATATTATAGTGTTTGTGATAATTGTACATGCTTATACTTGACAATAAATTAAGAGAGCGAGTAAAAAGTAATTTATGTAGCGCATTGTAACACTGCTCAAAATAACTAGACCTACAACTCTAGTAGTGGTGAGTTTAGGTCGATCCCATAGAGTGTGTGTGTAAAGCTTTTGAAATGAAAATAATCGGTGTTTAGTTTTTTTTTGGGGTGTTGGAATAGTTTAATAACGAAATAAAATAAAACTAAACTAATAAAAAACATTATAGAAAACATGCAAAAATGATGAAAGTGATGAATTCGTTAGGAATCCGGTTCTTTGGTTCAATCTCAGCCTACACCTAATTAGACATATTTCATTGAATTGTTATCTTCATACCTTTGTTTGAACTAATGGTCGTAGATTAATAAAAAGCTCTGTTAACACTAGTTTTTCGTTAGGTGATAGTTAATTAAGAAGAGCTCATTAACCTAGTGTTGGGCCCAGGTCATAAGCTTTAATTGCCTGGAAGCCTAGCCAATCACTTTATCTCCTTACATCAACACACACCCCAATCCTTTCCTTGAGGCATCACTATATACTATGTATCCATCAAAGCTCTTCTGACAGTCTTCTGTCCATACAAACTTCTGACTCTTCGTTGTCAATTTGGTGAGTGCGGTTGCTATCATAGAAAAGCCTTCTACAAATCTTCTATAATAACCAAATAAGCCAAAGAAACTCCTCACTTCTATTACATTTTTGGGTGTTTCCCATTTAACTACAGTTTCTATTTTCCTTGGATCCACATGTACTCCTTTTTCTAAAATTACATGTCCAAAAAACAACACTTCCTTTAGCCAAAATTCACATTTATTAAATTTAGCATACAGTTTTTTCTTCCTCAATCTCTCCAAGGTGATCCTTAAGTGCTCTTCCTGCTCCTTATTACTCTTGGAATAAACCAATATATCATCAATAAAGACTATGATAAATTAGTCTAAGAAATGCTTGAAGTCTCTATTCATTAAGTCCACGAAGGCTGCAGGGGCATTAATTAATCCAAAGGGCATAACTAAGAACTCAAAATGCCCATATCCTATTATGAAAGCAGTCTTTGACACATCAAACTCCTTTATTCTCAATTAGTGATAACCTGATCTCAAGTCTATCATGGAGAAGACTTTTGCCCTATGCAATTGATCAAACAAATCATCTATGCATAGAAAAGGATATCTATTCTTGACGTTGATATGGTTGAGCTTCCTATATTCCACACACCTCCTCAAGGATCCATCTTTCTTCTTCACAAAAAGAACTATAGCACCTTAAGGCAAAGAGCTAGACCTAATAAAACCTTTCTCCAATATCCCTTCTAGCTGCTCTTTAAGCTCCTTTAATTCTGTCGAAGCCATTTTATAAGGCAGAATTGATATTAGTGTCGTGCCTAGAAGAAGCTCTATATTGAACTCGATCTCTCTAGGCGGTGTAGTCTTTGTAATTCTTCTGGCAAGACATCTAGAAATTCCTTGACCATAAGAATATCTTCTAATTTTCCTTCATCTAACTTCGTGTCTACCACATATGCCAAGAATGTTTCACATCCTTTCCTCATCATTCCTCTACTGTTAGAAATGAAATTATTCTAGGTGAGCTTGCTTTCTTGTCTCCTATAAACACCACCCTTTCGCCTTTGTCCAACTTAAACTCTACTGTCTTCTGTTTCCAATTGAAATTGGCATTACATTTTTCTAAAGTATCTGTGCCCAAAATCATATCTAATCTCTTCATCTTCAATGGCTTTAAATTTGCGACTAATTTTACGTCACTAATGTATATTTCACACTCTCAATAAATATGACTAATAATGATATACTGAGCAATTGTGTTACTAACCATCAAAGGACTATCTAATGGACTCAAATTTCTATCATGAAAAATCATACTTGACGAAATAAATTATTGGGTAGACCTTGGATAAATTAAAATAATAATATCATCATTAAACAATTTAACCATACCAGTCACAACCTTTGGAACTGCTTCTGCTTCCTCCCTCGTTATTGCGAATACCCTAGCTGGTGCTGGCCCCCTCAATTTTCCTGGAGGATTTACTTTCTTAACTATATTGGAACTGCCCACTTCAGTTGTAGACTTTACTTTCATAGTCTCAGCCCTTTTTGAAGCTTGCATCTGAATTCCCTCTCGTCTGGCATACTATGGACATTCTCTAACCATATGTCCTTTTTCTCTATAGTTAAAACAAATGCCAGTCAGTTTATAGCACTCCCCTTTATGAAATTTGCCACAATGATTGCATTTGAGAAAGGACGGCTTTTCCCCCTCTCCTCTTCTATTGCCTCCAATTGTAAAGATATGAAAAGAAATAGTTCTCGTCAGTTTGGGCCTACTTGCACCACTGCTCCTAACATCAGACTGTGTGGGGAAGGTCCTGGCACTCCTTTCTAGTATAAAAGCATTGTTACTATCTCCTCTCCTTAACTGTTATCTTCCTTTCCTCTTTATATTCACTGCGCACTTTACATTCTCTATGTTCTTAACCCTTAATGCAGCTTCTACCAGCTGTTGGAAATCACAAAAATTTTACGACACCACTTTTTCTATGATGGACAAATGCATTCCTGCTTCAAACCTTCGGCACTTAGCCTCTTCACTCATCATCATACAAGTTGCATATCAGGACAATCGCATGAATTTGTGCTCATATTTACTCACTGTCATCTCCCTTTGGTTGAGACTTAGAAACCCCCTTTGCTTCTGCTAAATAAGCACCTTAGATAGATATTTCTTCCTATAAGCTGCTTGTAAATCCTTCCATATCAACACTGGTGGTTTTATCTGACTTCTTCGTACACTTTTCCACTAATGCAAGGCATCTCCCTGTAGCAGACTTGTAGCATACACTACCCTTTCATCATCCTTACAGTCCATCTATTCTAATATTCTTTCTGTCTTTCTCAACCAAGTTTTAGCTTCCTCTGGATCGGTTGTTCCATAAAAGTCCACTATGTCATACTT
>JANZXP010081042.1:0-10120 GCA_027576715.1 Erythroxylum flavicans
AGAGCTTGATAAGTTTATGTAGTTAATTGATGTCATAACCTAAAGAATGGACTGTTTTGATATGGTTGTGTTCAAAGTTGGAAGTTATGAGTTGTTAAAGCGATAAATGACTTCTTTTAATGCAAACATGATCTTAAAGACATGAGTAATGTGTATAAGGTATGGATGAATGAGCATTAAAGAACATGGGGTAATTATAAATGAGAATTGGGTTAATGTATGAATATATATTGTTGGAAAAAGTTTGATGAATGTATAAATCCAACTTGTTGAAATTCTAGATTTAAAGTAACAATTATGTGTGTGTTGTAACAGGCTTTTTAATCATGAAAATGTTCTAGGATAAGTGTAATGTATGGTTGATGAATTTGGAGTAAATCAAGCTAATTTAAAGGTACAATCTTGATTGCAAAATAGTAGTATACAAGATATAATGTTTGAATGGTCATAGGGTGTATAAGCACAAAATGAATAATCAAGATCTATGCATAAGAATACATACCCGAAAAGTCAATTAAGCATGCATTGAAACATGAAACATATTTATATGCATGATTTTATATTCATATGATTAAACAAATTAGTGATTTGTGAACTATGTGTATATATATTGCATGACAATAGACGTATAAGGTATCATCAACATCCAAACATTGCAGGAACATCGAGGCAATAACTTTTCTAGAGCATACTGTGAGGCAACTTAGATGTGTAAACTCATTTATATATGCTTCTCTATGAATTGTATGTTTCATATGTAACATGTGTACAACTGATTGATAAATTCCGGACTTAGATCCGAGGAGGTTGATATGTATGGCTTGAGTACACAGAGATGAAAGGAAATGAAAACATAGCATATGAAATGATGCTTCTCATCACATTGAAATGCATGATCAGATAAAGGAGTTGTGACTAGAGTGACCGATGTGTAGAAAAGAGCTTTGAGCTCAAGATTATGAAAAAGAGACTCAGGCTTAGATAACATGGACTTGGTATTCACAATGGATACAGGCCAGAAATGATCTCAGTATCAACAATAGATACGGGACAGTAAATTTGGGTTGATAGGTACTTGGTCACAACGAAACAAAACGAGAATGGAAACATATATGCATTTGCATATACATCCCTACATGTATCAAATGATTGAATTTAAATGAATTATTGAATTGTTTTGAAATAGTTAAGTATAGTTGAAGATAATGGAGGATGTATTGTGATATGCAATGCTAGCTTACATTATATGCTTGAGGAAGTATGATAAACTTTGATGTACTTGTTTTTGCGATCTGACTTGAGTGAATAAATTGATGATGGTTCACTCACTGAGTTCACAAACTCATCAAAATTGTCACGTTGTTTTTCAGGTTCAAGGGAGTTCTAGCTACTAAAGTGATATAGTAGAAGTCTAATACTTGCATTCTGGGGACAAGAATGGCTACAAGGTCTAATCAACTAAATCTGAGGAGTCTAGCTAGAGTCTTGTGTATTAGCATCCCATTTCATGTTATATATTTGGTATTGAGATTGAACTCAAAAAATGTTGTGTAATGTATATGTGGATTCTAAATTGTAACGACATGTGTGAATTTTATGTTGGTGAATTAAATGGGAAGAAATCAACATTTAGAATGCTTATGATATGTTTGATGCCTTTACTGAGTTATTTTGAATATCCTAATGTACCATTCTCATAGAGTATGTTCTCGAATATCTTCTAATATTTTTAGGCTTATGCTCTATGGGAGTGGTCTGTTGCTTTATGGAATCAAAAAGAATCATTATAATTTGAATGAGCATTTCTGTTGGCCACATATAAGCAGAGATGTACTGAGAGTGTGTGAAAGATTTGTTACCTATAGGCAAATTAAATATAGAGTGTAACCTTATAAATTATACTCACCTTTACCTATACCTACTGAACCATAGTTAAATATCTTAATGGATTTTATTTTAGGTTTATATAGGTCAATTAAAGATAAGGATTTAATCTTTGTAGTGGTGGATATGTTTTCTGAAATGGTGCATTTCATTGCTTGTCATAAAACAAATGATGCATCGTACATTGTTGAATTATTTCTTGAAGAAATTATTAGATTTCATAGAGTTTTTAAAATCATTATTTTAGATAGGGTATGTAAAGTTCCAAATTTACTTTTGAAAGAATATATAGAAAAATTTGGAACTAAATTAATGTTTTCTACAAATTGTTATCCATAAACTATGCCAAAACGAAGGTGGTTAATAGGACTTTAGGTTCTTTATTAAGTGTAATTGTTAGAAAGAAAATTAAAACATAGGAATAAACTTTACCTTTCTTTAATTTGCTTATAATAAGATTGTCCAAAGTGCAGCTTGTTATTAATCATTTAAGATTGTTTACAAATTTAACCCATTGTCTCCTTTGGATCTTATGCCTCCTTTATGTGAAAGAGCTAGCTTGGATGGTAAAAAGCAATTTGAATTAGTGAAAAAGCTTCATAAGCAAGCATTAAGAAGTTGACCTAACAATATATTAATAAAGCTAAAAAAAGGGAGGAGAGAAGTAATATTTGAACTTTGAGATTAGGTTGGGTACAGTTAATGAAAGAAATGTTTCTGAACAGTCACAAATCCAAGATACATCCAAAAGGAGATGGATTGTGTCAAGTTATGGAAAGAGTCATCAATATCACTTACAAGATCGCCATTTTAGGTTAGTGTGGTGTTCATAATACTTTTAATGTTGATGAGTAAAGCAAAGAAGGTAAAAGATACTCTTGATAATCTTATAGTAGATCTTTATCCTAAAAGTGAATATTTGCTACTTTAAGAGAATAATGTTAAGCCTATAGTGTTGATTCAAGTGAAGGAGCTATTTCAGGAGGAAGGTTACATTATATAACTAGCATCAAACATAGAAAACAATGGGCATCACTATTGTACCTAAATTTTGAAGTTTAAGAAACATAATGGCAAAAAGAAAGTTGAATTAGTGGAAAAGATTCACAAGCAAACATTAAGAAGATTACCTGACAATATATTAAGAAAGCTAAAAAAGGAAGGAAAGAAGTAATATTTGAACTTGGAGGTTAGGTTTGGGCATACTTAATGAAAGATAGGTTTCTAAACATGAATAAGTCCAAGATACATCCAAAAGGAGATGGGTCGTGTCAAGTTATAAGAAGCCATAGTCTCCAACTTCTCAAAGTTATAGAAGGAAATATAGCCTTAAACACAGGCACTTCCTATACCATGCTTAATGGACTTAAAATATTTGTAGCTAACATGACATGGCCTATAGTCATAGTTTAGAATATACCTAATTGAAACATTAAAGTTTTATCTAAATGTTAGGACCCTAATTTTGTGTTTTAATATTGAATTGATGTTTATTTCAGTTGTGTTTTAGTATTTAAGTGATGTTTCTTTAAAACTTTTTTGAACTTATCAAGTTATTTTTGTTTCATTTAAAACATCTTATAATCTTGATTCTATTTATTTATAATGGCGAGTTCAGATTCTTCTTATACTTATGGTTTATGATTTTTGGATAATCATTGGTTCGAGATTCTATCTTTTAGTCTAGTTTGACCTTCTTTTGGGTTTGATTACAGATTAAATGTTTTAAGTTCCAAGGTACATCCTTGGAGTTTGTAGTAGTTTGGTATCAAGGCATTGTTTACAAAATTATGTTACATTTATCTTTATTTGCTTTTGCTTCTTATTTTTGTTTCTTATTCTTGTTCTTGTTTCTTAATTCCTTCTTTATTTTGTTCTTATGTTCTTTCTTATTATTGCAATTATTGATTCCTTATTTATTTTATTCATCCATTTTTCTTCCCATCTTCCTTTTTCATTAATATCTTAGAATCTATAAGGGAGTGAATAAAGAACGTTCCTATATGAAGAAAAGGGAGAATAGAAAATGAAAATAATCAATTAACAATTATTAGGAATATTTCCACCATTATACTTTCCTATCCTATCTTAGAAAATTTTGATTTTATTCTAGTAACAATTGTAAATCATACTAAAAAATATTCATAATGTTTTTGAAATTCGAAATATTGTCTAAGTAAAACTTTGATTATACTTCATACCTCTAATGTAATTATTTGTTATCTTTAAATCTTTTGTTTTGTTTTTGTTGTTAACTTCTTAATTGTCAATGGTCCATTAAGATTTAAGATTGATTGAATATTATAGTTTATTCCTTATTTTGTTTTGGTTAGTTTAATAATGAAAAAAAGGTAAAATAAGTGGTTAAATACAAAGATATATGAACAACATTAATAGAGAAAAGCCAAAAAAAATTACAGTGAATTGAGTGACATCAATTGAGAGAAACACGAGATTGAGTGTCATGAGGTTATTACTAACTTTCCTTTGAAGGTTAAAACCATGTTTGAATAGGGAAAAATTAAAGGGGAAAGGAAGGATGATATGTTAAAGTTTCAAGCTATGTAATAACAGTTCAAACGCATAAATATGATGTTTGGTAATATTAGGACTGATTAGATTTGTAAGATACTATATTAGCCAATTTGCAAAAGGAACAATCACTATAAATTTCTAAGGCATGTTAATAACAAAGGCAAGTTCTATAAAATGATTTTAATAATGATGAAGAGGAAGTTAACTTGTATAATGATTGCCAACCTCTGAAAAATAACATATTTAGATTTGCACAATAAGGTGATTGGTAAGATAGAGGCTATTGAAGGGAGCCTAGGTGAGATGGAAATTTTAAGAATATTAAAATTAAGATTCTTTTATTCCAAAGAAGAAATCAACTTAAATCCCACTTAGATTAAGAAAATAAGCTAAAGTTGATTTTTTACTACCTTTATTAAAACAAAGAGAAAAAGATGAAATTATTATTGAGTTTATTGAATATACTATTATTTGGTAAGATCAATTTAAGATAAATAGGTGAGAGGCCTATTGATAACTAGAAGGATATGTAGGTGATCAAGAGGAAATGTTTTATACCTAATCACTACTATAATGATTTTTTAGAAATTATAACCCCTCATTAAAGGGTCAAACATTAAGGAATACCATAAGGAGCTAGAGATTGCCATGATTTAAGCCAATATATAGTAAAATCAAGAGCCCAATATGGTTAGGTTTCTAAATGGTTTGAATCATAATATTATTGATATGGTAGAATTAGAACATTATATCAAGTTAGAATATATGGTTCATAAGGCTATAAATATGGAAACGTTACTAAACAAAAAGGGTAATCACTCACAAAGGAATTATGATTAATCCTTATAGAAATCAAGTTAGAAAAAGGATGACAAGGATGTTCCTAAAGCTACAGTCAGTCTACCTAAAGAATAAGGGAAGTGCCTAGTAAAGTGGAAGGTATATGTAAAGCCTTAAATCGTATTTGTGATATTAAATGCTTTTTTGTATAAAAATAAGGTATATAGCTTCCCAATGTCCTAATAAAAGGGTAATGATTATGAGAGATGACAGGGAGATTGAGACTAAAGGTCAAAGTGATGAGGAGTTCATACCATTATCAAACGATTATTACATAATGGTGATAAGTATCTAGTAGATAGGGAGGCACTTGTGATTAGGCATACTCTACTTAAACAAATTAAAGAAAATTATGTGATTAAGCAACGATAGAATATCATTCATATAAGATGCCACATCAATAAGGTATGTAGCATAATTGTTTATAAAGGTAGTTGCATAAATGTAGCTAGCACTATCTTGGTTGTAAAGTTGAGCTTGCCTACTATGAAATCGACCATATAAGTTTTAATGGTTAACTAAATGTGGTGAGGTGAGAGTCAAAAAATAAGTGTTAGTTTCATTGTCAATTGGAAGATATTACGACAAGGTGTTGTATGATGTGTGCCTATGCATGCAGGCCATATCTTTTAGGAAGACCTTAAAATTTGATATAAGGGTCATAAAATATAGATATAAAAATATGTATTCTTTTTTATGAATAATAAACTCATTACCCTTATACCATTAACAACTATACAAGTGTATGAGGATCATCTCAAGTTAAGAGTTAGGAGTGGTAAGATAGAGAGTGAATAGAAAAATGAGGATTAGAGACTAAAAAGGAGAAAACAAAAAAAAGAAACTTTGTAGGGAAAAGAAGACAAAAGTGTTAAGGTTAAAGTAAAGAAAAAGGTGAGCTTTTATGGTAAAGAGAGTGTTATAACCAGCCTATGATTGTACTATTGTATAAAGAGGCTTGTTTTTATACCAATAATATTTATGTTTTCTTACCTAGTGTTTTTGTTTCTTCTTTGCAAGTTTCTGAAGATGTATTCTTTGGTGATGTTCTTTGCATTTTACCATTAATAAGGAGAACTAATTATCAAATTAATTTCATACCAGGTACTACAATTCTTAATCTACTAAATTATATCAGGTGTTACAATTCTTAATCTACTAGATTATATAAGTAATTCAGAGGAGACCAGGGAGCTTCAAAGATAAGTTGAGAAGTTTTTGTCAAATGGGTATGTTAGAGAGAATAAGAGTCCACATGTTGTTTCAGTCTTGATTGCTCCTAAGAAAGATAGGTAATGGAGAAAGTATGTTGACTATTGAGTTGTTAATAAAATAATGATAAAATATCAGCTGCACTTTCCTAGATTAAAAGCTATACTTGATAAGTTATATTGTTCTTGTATGTTCTTAAATTTTGATTTGAAAAGTAGACATCCTCAAATAACATGAAAGAAGATGACGAGAGAAAGACAAACCTTAAAACAAAATATGGTCTATATGAGGGATTAATGATGTCTTTTGGATTAACTAATACACCTAGTGGTTTTATAAGGATAATGAACCATGTTTTGCATTCTTTTAATGAAAATTTTATGATTTTTTATTTTGATGATATTAGTATCTATAATAAGACTTTATAGGGGCATAGTGAACGTGCAATAACTATTTTAGAAGTTTAAAGACAAGAAACTTTGTGTGTTAATATAAGAAAGTTTTCCTTTATATGAGTAAAGTAGTTTTTCTTGGATTTATTATCAGTGTAAAAGGTATAAAGGTGGATAAGATAAAGATTGAGGTCATTCAAAGGCAGCCTACCTTTAATCTATAACTTATGTTAGAAGTTTTTATAGTTTAGCTGGCTTTTATAGGAGATTTATGTAGGATTTTATTACACTAGCTATAACATTCACTAAAGTTTTCAAAACGTATGTTAGATTTTAGTGGAGTGACAAACAAGAACATGCCTTTAATTTGATTAAAGAAAGGTTATGTTATTTTTCTTAATTAGTTCTTCCTAACTTTTCTAAAAATTTTGAGAATGATTATTCATGCATCAGGGAAGTACTGGTGCTATTTTGATGTAGAAAGATTAACCAATTGCCTACTATAGTGAGAAACTCACTAAAGCTACTTTTAACTACCTAAGTTATAACAAGGAGTTGTATGCATTAGTGAGGACTCTGAAGACTTGGTAATATTATTTATGGTCTAAAAGGTTTATATTCACACATAAAATGAGTCCTTAAAGAATTTGAAAGGGTAAGGAAAGTTGAATCAATGGCATACCAAGTAGATGGATTTTGTTGATATGATTAGTTATATGATCAAGTAAAAATAAGGTAAGAAAAATACCAGGGTTGTTTCATTGTCCTGAAGGTACGTTGTGATTTCTATCTTAAATAAAAAAATTTAGGCTTTAAGTAAATCAAGGAATTATATAATAATGATGATGATTTTTACATCTAACTTTAAGAATTATTTAAAAAATACTTTTAAAAATTCTATTAGGAATGATAGGTTTTTGTTTAAGGAAAATAAGTTATATATTCCTAATGTATGAGGCCTATGGGAGAGGATTTATGAGTCATTTTACCATTAAAAATATTTGTAGATATTTTTCTTAATATTTATTTTAGCCTCATATATATTGAGATATTGAAAGAATTTGTGCTAATTACATTACATGTGGACAAGTTAAGTCTAAGGTTATGCCATATGGTTTACATACTCCTTTTTAATCCATATTGAACCTTGAATTGATATTTCTGTAGATTTTATTTGGATTTGCCTAGGTTTAAAAGGATAAAGATCCTATCTATTTTATTATTAATGGGTTTTCTAAGATGGAACATTTTATTGCTTATAACAAAACTAATAATGCAACAAAGATTCCATCTGTGTTGTTATTAATATGTGTTCTAAGATAACGCATTTTATTACATATAACAAAACTAATAATGCAACTAATACAGTTGATTTATTCTTTAGGGAGATAATACAAATTAATGGTGGTCCTGTGAGTATTATGTCTAATAGAGATATTAAGTTCCTTAGCTAGTTTTGGAAGGTTTAACAAGAAAATTTAGGAACAAAATTATTGTTTTTAGCTACTTATCACCTTATATAGATTGACACCTAAGGTAGTAAATAGGACTTTGACTACTTTATTACATGTTATCATTGAAAAGAATTTGAAAAATTAGGAAGATTGCTTGTTATTCATTTCATTTTCATATAAATTGAATTGTTCATAATACTACGAGATATTCACCTTTTGAGGTTGTTTATGGCTTTAATCCAATAAGTTCATCGGATTTGGTTCCTTTACCTATTTATGAGAGAAGTATCTTATATAGTAAAAAGAAAATATAAAAGGTGAAGTGATTATATAAAAATGTTCGACTACACATTGAAAGGAAGAATGAAGAATATACATTTGAGGCTAACAAAGAGAGACAAAAATTACCTTTGAACTAGGTGATTGTGTATAAGTGAATATGAGAAAAGAGAGGTTCTCATATCAAAGAAGATCGAATTTACAACTAAAGGGAGATGGTCCATTTCAATTTATTAAATGGATCAGGGATGATGCTTATAAATTAGATCTTCCAAGTGATATAATTTAAACGCTACTTTTAATGTTTTTAATTTAACTCCATTTAATATAAATGATGATTTGAAGATCAATCTTTTTAAAAGAAAAAAAGGAAAGAATGATAGGAATCAAGTTCCTTTTGATCCTTTGAGTTTTCCAAGTAGAACAGTTAATAAGGAAGATGAGGGTTCAAGAATTACT
The DNA here is from genome assembly GCA_027576715.1 of Erythroxylum flavicans. NCBI lineage: Eukaryota > Viridiplantae > Streptophyta > Magnoliopsida > Malpighiales > Erythroxylaceae > Erythroxylum > Erythroxylum flavicans. Next base: position 9,056 of record JANZXP010081042.1, read on the forward strand.
TAATTAGATTCAAAAAGAAGTGGTTACATATGTAAAGTTCAGTCAAATTGAAGGAAGAGCAATGGTTTGCTATATTCGAGCTAATTTTAAAGAAGAATTGATTATGAATATACAAAATCATATATCACATTGTGTATTTGATAGGTAACTTAGTGGTAGGTCATAATCTAATGAGATTTGTAGTCTCCATTCTTAGATGTGGCCTAAATTGTAACTTAATTTGTAAATTAATATAAAGATCCATGGTCTGTAGCTATAGGCATATCCTAACCATGGCCAAGTGTCTAGAGATATAAAAGGATTTACACTCTTAGAGATGAGCATAAGCCAAGTTGTGTCCAATGTCATTAAAATGTTTGTCATTAGCATGCCCTAGTCTATAGCCATAGGCCAAATCATGATCAATTAAAATCCTATTTTTTATTTAAGTATTAAAACCCTAATGTTGTGTTTTTTGTTTTTTTAGTTGGACACATCTTTGATCATTAATAAAATTACAAGAGTTTTCTGTTTGGTTTTTAAAAGAACTTTTTAAACGTATCAAGTTATTTGCTTATGGCATTCAAATCATCTTGTAATCTTAGTTCTAGTTCTTCATAAAAACAGGTCAAGATTCTTCTTATACTTATAGCTCATAATTTTTATATAATCACTGAGTCAAAATTTTATCTTTTAATCTGCTTTTAGCTTTTTTTAGATATGTGTGTATAAATTGGGTCAAAGTTGTTCCAGTAATGCCTACCATTCTTCTTCATGCCTATATGATTCAAGCTCACATAAGAGTTGCAATTATCTAAAAAGGTAAGTCCAATCAAGGTAAGGTCCTAATCAAATACCAACAAAGCTACCTTGTAGATGTTGGATTTAACTTAACCAAAGATAATTAGAGTCCAACTATATATCAAAGAAAGATATCTTATAAAAGGGATACATCCTAAGATAAGTTTTTATAACCACTATCATTAGGCATAATTAGAGATATTCTCACATAGTACCTTTAAGAATTATTGACTTTAACGTCAGAGTATCTTTGTTGGAAATATCTTTGGCCTATTAATGGTTATT
>JANZXP010081043.1:0-10119 GCA_027576715.1 Erythroxylum flavicans
CTCCCATCTTGTTCTCTTCTTCATTTGTCACTAAAGAACCTAACCCTACCACCTTTAGAAGATGAAGATCATATGATTCTTGGGAAGTTAGGGTTTCTTGTTGTGTTTGAAGACATTGAAGAGAAATAAAGTAAGTGATGCTTTAAACTTCATGGGTTAGTGTAAATGGGACATTATGATGTGTAATTTGAGGTTTTGTTTTGAATAAGAAATTCCTTAGGTAATTTCATGGGTGTTTGATTTATAAAGAGATTTTTGTCAAAAGAATTAAATTTAGTGAGCTAACATTATTCATGACTTAATGATGTGGGTGAAGTATGTTTTACTTTGGTGTTGTTAAATGGTGTATGAAAGTGTAAAAATGTGATGAATGAGTGAATGAATTCTAGCTTGTTTTGTATTGATGATGGGTTAGAGCTAGCATGATCATAAAAATGGGGTTGGAAGAGTGATGATCTATTGATAATTGATAAGTTGTTGTTGTTGAGACGAATTTTTTGAGATAGAAAGGTCATTATGATGAATGTGTATATGATATGTTTTGTTTTTTATGTATGTGTTCCATCATGGATTTTGAATTGTTTATAGATGATATTAAACTGTAATTGGGGTATAAAGGAAGAGGAAATGATGATGATATAAGTTAGAGGTAATAGACTAAGCAAAAGAGATGAATTTGGATGAAATTGATGATGAAGTGTGCTGGAAATGTGTTAGATGTAGTGTTTCTATAGAATATGCATATGTAATTTAGACATATTTTGATCTATGGATATCCAAATAGGATGATTGTTAATTTATATTAAAATAGAGACAAATGGATACAATTGTCATGAAGAAATTGAGTTTGAATTCTATCTCAAAAAGTTTTGAAATTTGTCTTAAAGTTGAGTTTCAGATTATATCTCGGTTTCTGAACAGTATGTAGTAAATTGTGCATAACTTTCAAAATCCTGAACCAAATTGTATGAACTTAGATTCTTTAGAAACTTAATACATATATGAAAAACTGCTTAGAAGAATACTTTGCCTAAAAACCTCATTTTTCTAGGCTTAAAATGGAAGTGAAGTTCGGACAAAAATAAAAGAAAGAAGAAGGAGTGCAGTGGTTTAGCGCGACCGCGACGAGAGGGTTATTATGCGGGTGATTTTTATTCAACATGTGTTGGTATTTTGATGATATCTTGAGCTGTAGATGTCTAAATGAGGTGATTCTTAATTCATATTAAAGAAAAGACATATTTATACAACTGTTTTGAAGAAGTCTAAATTTAATTATATCTTGAAGACTTTCAAAATCTGGTGTGAAATTAAGTCTTGATTGAGGTTCTAGTACTACCTGAGACATAAATTATATCTTGATGTTATCATAAAAACAGAATGGATATAGGCTGAATCAGACAAAGGTATCATCACAAAAGTTGTAGTCCATTCTCTTATCTTTAAATTGGTATTAAGTTTGTAATTTTTATATTTCTGAGTTGAAAGTTATGAGTTGTACAATTTGGGGGTATGATTATAAACTAGCCAAAAGTTCAATTATACACAGTTTATGGTATTGTGAGCATAACTCATAGGATACTAAACCAAATTGAATGACCTTGGTGTCATTACAAACTTAAGAGATAGAAGAACAATGTTTTAGAAGAAAGAACCCTTGTATTACATGATTTTCTTTATTAGATTGATCATGAAAAGTTGACCCGAAAGTGTGTCTTAGGAAAAATCTGAATTGAAGAAATAAGTTATGAATTTTGATTTTTATGGTTTTATTAAGGTATAAACCATAAGTATAAATGATGCTTACGTGAGTTTGGAAATATGTATGATTATGTGATGAGAATAATGGAAAGATACCTGGGATTGTCATGAACATGCATTGTACATATTTCATATACATACATATGCATAAATGAATACTTATAATTGTGCTAAAGTGTGATGTGTGTATATTGCTTGTTTTAGAGGAGCAATTAGAACGTCAACATCTAGACGTTGCTGGAACTTCGAGGCAATAGCTTCGGAAGTAAGTGGTGAGTAACCTAGACAGTCTCACTCAATTATTATTGTGTTAAATTCTATTTTAACTTATCCTATGAATGTGTGATGTTGTATACTGAATTCCAGACATGAAGGTTCGATGATAATGAAGTATGGATGAGATATTGAAGTGCTACTTGTATGTGAATGGGAAGGACTAATTGTTTCTTGAATTGATTGATTGATTAAGAGATGAATTCCATATATGAATGCATGATCAGATAATGAGAGTGGGACCTGAGTAGCCACCGAAAACGAGCTTAAAGCTCCAATGTGGTTAAGAGCCAAAGGCTCACTATGTAAAATGAGCCCTATATCCCCAATGAATGAGGGACAGTATAAATGACCCCAGTATTCACAATAGATACGGGACAGTTTAGGCACTCGGTCACAACAACGTAATAATTGGAAAAGTCTCATATGTGCATTCCTGATAATTTTTATTAAGTATGTTTGATTGATTAAAATGCAATTGTCTAACTCTTAAATGAGAATGTGATATTATATGAAAAAAATGCAATGATGTGAACTATCTGTTATGTGAAATGATATGTTGCATGAATTGAGTGAACTATCAGTGATGGTTACCTTATCTGAGTTTGCAAAACTCACCCAAAATTTTCACTTTGACATTTTAGGACTGAGAGAGGATTCTAGCTACTAAGAGACCGTACAAGAAGATTAATTCTTATACTTTGGTGAAGAAGATATGGCTCAAAGGTCGGTCAGCTAGACTGAAGGATTTAGTTAGATCTTTTGTATTTCCTCTTTCATATAGTATATTTTGTATTAGGATATGATGATATACATGTACAAATTTTTGAAAAGCTAAAATGTATGTACATTCGGTATTTATAAATGAAAAGAGGAAATTTGTTTTTAAAAATTTGGTGACTTTCTTGTATGATAGTAGATGCCATGATTAAGCAGGATAAATTACCATGTGATAAAGTGAAAGTGTGATAGTTAACACGCCGTTGTTATAGGGTATGTACTGGAATGTCATAAGGATGTTCCAGTATGTATCTTACAACAGTGGGGGTGTTACATTTTAAGTCCTTTCTGAGTAGCAATGAGGACCTTGTGTTATGTCCTTATATTATGGCCATATCATTTGCACTTTTTACATAACGTTCTTCAACTCTATTTCCCTATTCAAAGAAATTAACAAGGCCTTCCTTTGCCTAGTTCTCAAAATTCCTAACCCCTCTTTCTTTTAGGATTTTAACCTATTGCTGTAATATCCTCTATAAGATGATCTCTAAAATCCTAACCTAGAGAATCAAACCTTTAATGAAATCTCAAATCAAAATTTCTCAGTTTTTTCTTATTGTAAGTGGAAGCATTGGAGATAACATGTTAGTTCATAGAAAATTTTCATACTACCATAGTAACAAGATCATAAGGAGTTATGCCATGAAGATAGACTTTACCAAGGCTTTTGACTCAATCAACTGGACCTTTCTACTCTATACACTCCAGGTTTTTAGTTTTCCCCTAGATTCACTAACTAGATTTATCAATATATAAGACCACCCTCCTATAATGAAATAGTTTATGATGAAGCCTCTCCTACCTTTAAAGGAGCAAAAGGGTGAGACAAGGAGATTGTCTATCTTTTTACATGTTTGCTTTAGCAATAGAGGTGTTTACAAGGATGATTCATTACTATATTGCATAAAGGAGATCATTCAGTTACCACTACAAATGAAAAAGAATTAAACTCTTTAATATATCATTTTCTAATAATTTTCTACTATTATATAGGGCTAAGCTAGATTCAATCTAATTATTGATGGAATACTTAAACAATTTTATAGAGATGTCGGGGTTCGGAATAAATAAAAGAAAGAGTCAAATCATTATATCTTTTACTACAAGCTAGATGGAACAATCTTTGATCTATGTCTCAAGATTGTAAGGGATTAAAGCTCCTCTTAGATACATGATGTTACCAATTTCTCCTTCAAGACTCTCCTGTCAAGACTGTAAGCCAATTTTTGATGTTATTTTGAGCAAAATAGGAAGTTGGGTGTTTGAGAAATTTTCTTGTACTAGAAGAATTCAATTGGTAAATTCTATACTCAATGGATTGTATGTATATTGGAGCTCTCATTTTTCTTTGACAACTAAATAGGTTAAAGATATATAAAGGATCTTTAGGAATTTACTATAGAGTGGGAAAAGGGACAACAAGGGGGAACTTTAAAGTAAAATGGAAGGACATTTGTAAGCTTAAAACATAACGGGGCTTGGGAACTAAATCAATAAGAACCTCAAACAAAGCATGGTAATATGAATATAGGCTCTATACAATATAAAGGATACACTTTGGGTTAATTAGATGAAGACCAAATATATTAGAAACTCTACATTTTGGACAATAAAACCCCTCTTCAATTTCTCCACAACTATAAAGTTTATATTAAGTTTAAGGTAAGTAGTAGGAAGTAAAATGAAACATATAATTAGGAAGGGAGAACAAACAAATTTTTAGTTTGAGAACTGAAAAGACATAGGGCTCATAGACTTACACCCGTTGAACAACTCTATATAATGTTTTGTAGTAAAAATATATCAATATTTTTATTCATCTGTGACAACTCCTAATATTGCCCTTCAAGAGGGCTAAACTTAGTTATTACAAATTTTCCTTCGTACATGCCTAGCCAAAGCAAGGAAGATAGGATCAGTTGGCCTAGAAGACCTTTCAACAGGTTTACTATAGCCTCTTGTACTAATGTGTTCACTGACAGAAGTTTAGAAAAAGCACGCAACAATATAGTTTGGTTTAAGCATTGAATACCTAAACACTATCATAATATGGTAGCTATAAAAAATAAGCTACTAATACTAGATAAAGTGACTTGAATAGGCAGTCACTGATGTGCATCGAACACACAAGAAAATAATACCTAACTTTACATAACTAAATTTGTAGTAGTAGTAGTGAGAAGGGATCGTATCTACAGAGAGTATGTATTTAGCTTTTCTAATGAATGAATAAAAATATAGGATTTTTTGAAGGGTAGGTAGTTTTATTAAATTCAGTTAAAAAAAACTATGGAAGAGAAACTAATTCAAACAATACAAAATTGCAAAGGTTAATCAATAGGTTTTGAATTCAGTTCGTGGTTAAATCTTAACCTTCATATAAATGTGCATAATCAATCATCATGTTGTTCTCATACCTCTTTTTGAAACTATTAACCATAGATTAACAACAAGCTTTGTTAATTCCAATTTTCCCTAATATTGTATCCAATTAAAATAAGTTCTTTATTTATGTCTAGCTATTACACAACCTGGAATAAGCTCTCTAGATTTAGTGTGACAATTGTATTACATAATAGGAAAACATAATAATCTAAGCAATAACTACACAAGCTCGGGTCATTTAACCTATGTTATCTTATCTTTAATGATGCGTGACTATTAATTTACCACAAGTGAAACAAATTTACAATGATTACATATTGCAATCTAGATTCTAGCAATGAATCCTTACATGAATAATCTAGTAGGCTTATTTAAATCATTCATACATAAATCTAAAACATTAAACACAGAATAACAGAGTCCATCTCAAAAGAGAGTCAAGAACAACATTACTAGATTAATTAATGGGTAAACATGTTCGTCGGCCTCAATATCTCCTTTAAACTGGAAATATAAATTTTAACTCCCTATAACTCTCAAAAGGGAAGGGAATCTGCCTCCTTTTGAGTCTATAATCTCTTTATACCTTTTTTGTCCTCTTAAATGCCCTTTTATAGTGCAAAATTAGGATTGCATGGTTATACACATTCAAGTACATAGGTGAATAAGTGACCGTGTATGTTAACTTGGTAGAAATTGTGAACTTACATTATTTAAAGAGATACTTAGCAAATATACATAGCCATAAAAGTCTTTATATAGGTGCTTAGGTCTCAGGGTTGCTTGAAACAATGTTTTAAAGTTTATACACAATTCCAGTGAGTAACACATTTTTATACAAGGCTGTATAAGTCATAATAACTCCATTTCTTCTATTCTTTATCTGTCTTCAACTCATTTCATCTCCTTCTTACTCCACAAAGGCAAATAAGATTGAACATTAATGAAATAACACCAAAGATTTAGCTCATTTTAGTTATTGTACCTAAAGAAAAATATGAACCAAAATAACTATCTTAAGCACAATAAAACATTAATCACTAGGAATTAGGCAGTAAATATATAATCAATTAAGCAATTATCAAGTTTCCCCACACTTAGCTTTTGACCATCCTCAAACAAAACTAAAAATTAAAATTGAAATTAAAACAGTTCCTTTTTAACCATTTTACCTAACAATAGATAGTTACAAAAAAGAGAAATAATTGTTAAAACCATGGAAAGAATTAAGTATTCAATGTTTTTACTCATAATCAATTAACAATCTTTCCTTTTGAAAAATTAGCAATCTAGTGGTAGACTTTAACAAGTTAAGTTTAAAAGTATGATCAATCTATAAGTGCACTCAAACACCTTTCATAATCTAGACCTTCCACTACTTTGTATATCATTTCAATTCTCCACCACTAAAGATTAACTTGCGTAACACAAATCACAAGAATTTTCAAAGTTATAATTGGGTTAAAGGTTAAGTAAGATATAGGTCATGTAATTCAAAAACTAATAAAATTAGTGAAGCAAAAAAAAACACTTAATCAAGTATCGATTGCAAAAATTAACATCCACTCAAAACTGGGTACCATCAGCTATAATGAATGTAGAATCTCTTTTCATTAGCTTAAATTTAAGCCTTTTCAACATAAACCATATGAAGCAAAAAGAACTAGAAGAAATCAGCAATAACAATGATGATGAACAATCCAATATAAATGTAAAGAGTGAACCTTTAGAACAATTTATCCCCCATCTACATCATAATCAAGTCACCCATTTCATACAATTTTAGGAGGAATGACTAACATGAATGACTTTGCAAAACAAATGATTTTTCTCTTCAATAATCTAAGCAACAATTATATATGCTTGAGTCATTTAACCTATGATATATTATCCCTGTAGTTTACCACAAGTAAATTAGATTTACAATGATTACATATTACAATCGTAGATTTTGAAAGTAAGTATATACATAAATAATCTAGTAGGACTATCTAAATCATTCATACATAAATCCAAAACATTAAACATAGAATAACAGCAAATCACAACAGAGAATCAAGAACAACTTCACTAGATTAATCAATATCCAAACATGTTTGTCAACCTCAATATCTCCTTTGAACTAGAAAGATGAAATTTAGCTACTCATAGCTCTCAAGAGGGAAGGGAATATGCCTCCTTTTAAGTCTCTATTCTCTTCATACCCTTTTTGGCCTCCTAAATGCCCTTTTATGATATAAAATCAAGGTTGTATGGTTATACACAGTTAGTTACAAGGTCGTATGTTAATTTGGTAGAAATTGCAAAGTTACACAGTTTTAGAGGATATATGAACGTGTAGACATGTAGGTATCAGGGTTGTTTAAAACAAAATCTTCGAGTTCTTACACCTTTCTAGTTAGTTACAGGGTCATGTAAGTTATAAAACTCCGTTTATTCTATTCTTTGTCCCTTATTCACCCTAATTCATCACCTTCTTACTCCAACGAAGGCAAATAAGATTGAACATTGATAAAATGACACCAATGATGCAAATTTAGCTTATTTTGGTTCTTGTTCCTCCAACTTATACCTAAGGCAAAATATGAATAAAAATAAGTATCTTAAGCGCAATATAACATTAATCACCAAGCAATAGGGAGTAAATATATAAGCAATCAACCACTTATCAATTTTTCCTATACTTAGATTTCACTGTCCTTAGGTAAAACTAAAATTCAAAACTAAAACCAAAATACTTCCTCTTTAACCATATTTCATAAGAACAGACAGTTACAAGAAAGGAGGAATAACTTTCAAAACCATGACAAAAATATAAATATTCATTATTTTTACTCATGATCATTCAACAATCATTTCCTTCAAAAACTGAACAATCTAGGGGTAAACTTTGATAAGTTATAATTAAAAGTAAGATCAATGTACATGTACACTTAAATACCTTTCATGATCATGACCTTCCATGACTTTACATATTATTTTTGTTCTCCATCACTAAAGATTCATATGTATAACACAAATCGTAGGACTTTTCAAGGTTGTGAAGGGAAAAAGATTAAGTTGAGAAATATTTGGGTCATATAGTTTAAAATTTATTAAAACTAATGAGGTAGGAAGAACACTTAATCAAGTACGAAATGCAAAAATTAACATCCACTCAACCATGGATACCATCAGCTATGATGAATGCAAAAAGTTTGTTCTATAGCTTAGATTTAAGCCTTCACACCGCAAACCACATAAAGCACAAAGAGCTAAAAGACATCACCTACAACAATAATGATGGATAATCCAATATAACCATAAGGAGTGATCCTTACCAGCAAATTCTCCCTTATCTATAACATAATCAAGTCACCCATTTCATACAACTTTTGGAAAAAAAGACTAACAGGAATTACTTTGCAAAATAAATAATTTTTATATTCGATAATCTAAGCAACAACCACATAAGCTCTAGTTGACCTATGCTATGTTATCCCTAATGATACGTGACTATTAATTTACCATAAATGAATCAGATTTACAATGATTATATATTGCAATCTAGATTCTAAAAATGAGTCCTTACATAAATAATATAGTAGGCCTATACAAATCATTCATACATAAATATAAAACATTAAACACAGAATAATATAGTCAATCCTAAAAGAGAGTTAAGAACAACATCACTAGATTAATCAATGCTCAAATATGTTCATTGGCCTCAGTATCCCTTTCAAACTAAAAAGATAAAATTTAACTCCTTATAGCTCTCAAAAGAGAAGGGATTTTACCTCTTTTTGAGTCTCTAATATCTTAATAACCTTTTTGGCTCTTAAATGCCTTTTTACAGTGCAAAATTAGGGTTATGTGGTTATACACAGTCAGTTACATAGGTATATAAGTGATCGTGTATGTTAATTTTAGCAGAAATTGCAAAGTTTCATGGTCCCAGAGAGATACACAGCTAACATACACAATCATGTAAGTCTTAGGGTTGCATGAAATAACGTGTAGCACCCCAATCTCATAGGGCATATTCTTGAACCTATCGTCGGCATTCGAGAATATACTCTACGAGGGTGGCAAGTTAGGACAGTCAGTCAAACTCATTGCAAAACCTTTCACACAGCACATACATTTTTAGAAAACAAAGAATCATTCTTGGCCCATTTTATTCAAAAACACTTTCAGTCGCAAGCGTTACAACAATTAATACTTCATTATATATTCTAATAATCAACTGGGCCCAATACAAAACATTTCCAGTCATACAGTCATTACACTTTTCAATTCGCATAAATGTTGTGCAATATTTGTGGAATACAATTATAAAATACAAAAGAAAGACTATAGACATATAAAGGTTGTTGGAACCCCACCCTGGCGAGTCACATGCCCAACGTCCTACATGACATCTGGACGCGCATCCCACAAGGGAGGGATTCCCCACCAGGTCAAACCTCAAAACAAAAACAAACTCATTTCACTTACCTCCAATCCTTTCACTTTGATTTAATCCATAAATATCAAAAATAATATTAAGAGTTTTAAATTTGTATGGAGAGGTAGAAAAATGTCTTAGAAAACCAACGCTTCAAAAAATAGGTCAATCGGAGGTCGGAAGAAAACGTTACTGCCAAAAGAGCGGAGAGAGGTCAAAAAAATCCGAAAGGAAAAATATCAGAAAAATAATATAGGTCGCGTCGCATTGCGACCGTCTCGCGGCCGCGAGAGGCACGGCTAACACTCGCGCTCACGAGCCCTCACGATCGTGAGGCACGGCTAAACACTCGCGCTCGCGACCGCGAGCAACTTGCATCCGCGAGGAGCAACGAGGCCAACCCAGGCCCGCTCTCGCGACTGCCTCGCGGTCGCAAGGTGCGCGCTGGAGGAGCCGCGAGGCCAGCCCCTCAAAACGACAGTCCAATTCAA
>JANZXP010081044.1:0-10118 GCA_027576715.1 Erythroxylum flavicans
CTTACCGCTACTACATTAATTTGTTTTAACGGAAGTGATTTCTTTTATATTTGGTTGCAGGCGACAGCATCACCAAACAGCTACAATTATTCATCAGCAATTCTTGTCCAAAGGAGAAGTAAAAAATTAGTGAAATGAAGGTGGAGCAACTCCATCATCTTTGTACAAGTTACACGTTGAAGAGAGTTGTCCAAAAGGTTCCAAGGTTGATTTCCAACAGTTTTCCATTATGTTAGCTCTTACCATCTTTGTTTAATTAATCCATTAACTGCTTACATCTTCCATGACAATTCTTGTCTCCTACATAAAACAAGTTGTTTTGATTTTTTCTCACCAAAATGACACACGTCCATAATATGAATTGGTCTCGCATGTAATTAATTTTATGTCCCTCACATCTACTCCTTTATAAATGTGGCAGTATGAGGTTTTCATGCATTGTTGTTCCAATATAATGAGAACTTATTCATGTACATGACAGCTACCATTTAAGGCTCATTCACATGTACATGTATTTTTTCATGTCCAAAATAATTAAGTGGCTTAAGAAAAATCTGCCAATTTCAATAGAAGTTTCATATCCACTTATTAACATTTTGTACCTAAACATATCGACATATAAGTTGGATTGATTTACTTTAACTATCCTTAATTATGGTTGATTCTCTCACTCTTGGTTTATGTCCTTATGTTTTAGCCCAAAAAAGCTTCCAATTTACTCTATGATAATTTAAAACAAGGTCAATCTTGATCCATCATAAATCCATTCAATCGAATTTGTTTTAGGTCTATTTCCTTACCAATCAACTCCAATATTTGTCAACTATCATTTGACTTTTAATACTTGTCTTAAGTATTGTCAAATCATTCAAGGTTTGGTCCCCAATTCACCTTTTAACGAAAATAAAATTTACATTCACCAGAAAACACCATTCACACAAAATGAAATTTTATAGACACGTGAAAGGAAAAGTTTAGGGTTTTTATATGTGATTCTCTCATGTTGTATTTATAATTTGTAAGTTTATATGTATTTGTAAACTTTGATTGCCTTTTATAGCTTAATTTAATTCATCTTTTCTATATAAAAACTCTTAGCATATCATAAAGAAAAACTAATGGTAAAAAATAAATCTAATTGTTAATAAACTTATGAATGTGTAAAAAAAAGTTTTACCATTTTTAATCTAATAAATAAAATTTATTTTCTAAAATAATGGCTATGTGAATGCCTAAATGTTTTCTTAATATCAATTTGATTGCCTAAAGTATAATAATAAAAAATCTTGTTTTCTATAGGGAACTCTAAGGTATCATAGAGAAAAACTAATGGTAAGCTCCAAATTTTAATAATAAATTAAAGTATGAATTCGTATTAAAAGAATTACCATTTGAAACTAATAGATGAATATTATTTTATAGGATAATAATTCTACATGTATTTAAAGTTTGTCTCATTATCCACTTTAGTGTTTAAATTTTAAAAATCATTGAATTGGTGTTTAAAGAATTTGAATATCACTACAATGGTGCTTTTTTCTGAAGATGAAAAGTTAGCTTGGGTCTACATAAAGTCAACAAGATGAAGCTCAACTTAATTGGAATCAAATTCGAGTTTGGACTTGAAAATTTTATCAAATCTATTCAATCATAAAAAAACTAGTTTGCCTAGCCAAAACCAAGTTTATTGACTAAGGCTTAAGCTCGGGTACTCAAGTTGAAGCTTGTAAAGCCCATTGTCATCATTACCTTTGTCAGCCACTTTTGACAAAAGTTTTGAATAAGCCATAACCCCTTCATATATGGTTAACATAGCACTTTATGTGGTCTCTAACATGGACTAAAATATTAGTAAAAAGGATAACTAAACTTCCTTACTAAGTGAATCTTCAAATAAAACCCTAAATAAATCCTTACATGAAACCAAAAAATATTAAAATATATATAATCCCTAAATGAATATTTAAGTTTTGTAAATCTCAAACACTTAGAAAAAATTAAATCCCTAAATGAAACTTCAAATACTAAAAAAATCTATTCCTTAACTATTAAAAATTATCCATCCCTTAAAATTTGTGAAAAGCTAAAATGATTTGGAAGATCATATCCAAACTCTAAATTAGAAGGAACAAAGAAATAGTACAAAATAAACCCTAATTGAAACCTTTAGGGACAAAATCCCTAAAGCAATAGAGTGAAGTCAACAGTTGGAAGTGAATGAAATCCATAAACCCAACATCTGCTTAGCGTTAAATATGGAGTCATTGAATTGGAAAGGAATAAAATCCCCAAACGACAATCTCTTCACAATGAAAAAAGTAAAGGAAACAAAAGAACAACATGCAAGATGGCACATCGAAGATGAGCCACAGAGGAGATGCAGCTTTGAGGTATTTATTGTATAAAATTAAAATTTTGTGGTTTTTTAGAATTTTTAAATTTGTATCAGTAGCTTTGGATTTATATATGCATATGGTATACTTTGTTAGAAAAATCATCAGTTCATTAGATTCCATTATGATTTTTTATAGTATGTAATTAATTTGTTTATCCAAATTTGATATTGTGAAACTAAAGAAAATAAGGTCAATAAAATTTTAAATTGCCTTTAGACATTAATTTTATAGCTTTTTCATATATTTTTTCATCCGAGGTTAATAAAAAATGTCAAATTTTTATTTTAGGGAACATAAGATGAAGATAATGTATTGCCTATCACTTTGTCTTATATGGATATTTTATAATATTTGTTTATTTAACATTGTAATGGTCCCAAACGTATAATTGTATTTATTTCATATAGAAGGAAGAAGACAATAAATGTGTCCTTGTTATATGTCAAGGGTATGTTTCTGACAAGATTTAAGGGGTATGTTAGAGGATTGAATATTGAGTGGCCAATAGAAATTAAATAGTTTTGATACATGATGGGTTGTGGAGATCATTTATTTAGCTTGTGGGATTCATATGGAGGAGATTTATTACAAGAAATAAAAGGATGAAGTTCTTTACATATTGTTGATAATAGGTTGAGGTTTGCATCTTTAATATCTCAACTAAAAAGTGAAATGAGTGTTGAGGTGTACATAAATGAAGTAGCTAAAATGGTTTGTGAAGGAAGTGGAAATGCATAAAATGAAATGAATATGGTTTCCCGTAATGTTTTATTGAAGCTATTAAAGAATCTAAGACTGTTGAAGCTATTGAAAAATATAGGTTAGGAGTCCATTGATGAAAAAGAATGGGAAAATCTTGAACCCAATTCTGAAATTGATGAATATGAAGGCAATTGAAATTCTTATAGAGTTATACATTTATGTATTGATAAGACCGTTCATTATTCTAGCCTAATTGATATTGATTTGACATTAAAAGTATATCAATTTTTCTCTAATAACCAAATACTTTTATATAGAAATGGTGCGTATTTGATTCCATCAATAAATTTATTTTCTTCTCTATGATTTCTATTTGAAATCCCTAACTAGAGGGTTAATCCTTAGTATTTCTTTTCAAATAATGTTTATGTTACTAAAGTTAATTTATTTATAATACTATTGAAGTTAGGGGTATTAATATAAGTGAAGATGTTAGGGTGTTTGTAGAGCTAAAATTTTAATAGTCAATCTACCGCTAGGTATATGTACTAAAATTGCAGTATTAAATAAAGATAAAGTTAAATTTGGGTTTAAAATGAAAAATTAGTTGAGCATTATAGTTTTCTTTTAGGTAATGATGATGAAGAGATGGTTAGTGCAAGAAATGTCTATGTTTTTCCTTTATTGGATCTTGTAAATGTAGATTAACAAGGAAATAGGAAGAATTTGTCCTTATAAAGGAAGAAAACAATTTAAAAGATGGGCAAAAGGGTGAAGAGAGGGATTATATTCATAGTGATGACAATAATAGTTTTGTAGGAAGTGACTGAAATATAAATGGGGAGTAAAAGATAACAATTTAAGGGTGAGAAGTTTTTAATGTAGATATGTTGAAAGTTTAGTGTTAGCATGCACTTTGATGATATAAGGGAATTTATAGAATTTATCACTAGGTGTACAATAGCTAAAGGAAAGAATATTAAGTTCTTTGGAAATATTGGAGAGAAAGCATTGGTAACTTATGCTAACCTTACTAATCTATTACCTATAACTAAGGCAAGTGCATCTATTATTAGTAAGTAAAATAATATTAAGTAGGAGTTTAATCTCTTGAGAAAGCATTATAGATTAGTAAATATCATATTTCATACACATCAAATATCCTTATACTTGAGCTTTCTATTGTCTTCAAGAAAATCAATTTTAATCACTCTTAACTTAAATAGGTAGAAATTCTAGGGAAATTCAACTATTTAATCAAAATAATTAAAAATATATATCATCCACTCAATTGCATTCATTAGCTAATTAGTCTTCAGAATACTTGTACTAAATTGTAAATTTGAATTGGACCCAACAATTTTTTAAATATTAATGAAATTTACATAGATCAACCTATTATATAAACTAAAATAAGCATAAAGCTTTCACCTTTAAGCATTAAATGCTTGTTTAAAAAGTCACCTAACCTTTTCAAAGACCTCATCATGAATATCCTCTATTACTCAATTAGATTACTTATTTAATTAGCTGCTAACTCAACTTCTAACTTCAATCTTTTACTTAAGTTGAAATTGACAGAGTAATTTCAATTATACTCATCACTTTATTCACACATTTTTATTTTAAATTTTTTATTTTTTAGTGGGATAATAAAATGCTTAAAAAGGTTACCTTCTAACTTAAATCATATTATAAAAAGTATCATTATACAAATTAAGCATTTATTTTAGAGTCATTGAATCAAATTGAAACTAAATTATGTGTTAATGCTTATATATTTAACTAAACTTATTGAATCATAAAAATCATAAACTTCATACGAGTATCATTAATTATTCTTTTTTCAATGCTAAAAGTTCTTATAATTACTCCTTTTTAAAGTCAATAATGATTATGTCTATACCCTCCCATATTAAATATTATGGCGTGGGTTATAAATCTTCATACTGCATTGTCGTTTCCTATATTTGAGCTGCCTCAGTTACTGGTTGAGGCACCTTAAATGCTAGTCAAAGCTTTATTCTCTCTTTCTCCTCTTTTATCTTAACCTCTCTTTGGCTCTATTATCCTTCCTCACTAAGCCTATATAATGAATCATATCAATGTAAATGCCCAATGGAAGTTATCTTACTTCTAGATGTTAAGTTTGGGAGAGCATAAAACATACCTAGTTCTTTTGTCAATCTTGTTTGGTATGAGTCTCCATATATTGTGTCTTACTTTTTATTGACTATATGCTCCATATACATGTTAAAATAAAAACTTAGTTGACATGACCTCTTTCCATCTATACATCATAAATGTTAGAACGACCCTGGATCATGTATCACATGTATGGTAAGGCTGTGGAAGAGTTGGAATCAAATTGATTCCCACTCCCAAGATGTTCCCATGAACCCAGAATCCATGTGCATGTATACACAGAATGTAAGAACATGAAATTATAACATATGTACCTCACAAATGCTTATACTTTCTTGAATCTTCTCCTTGTTTGGGTTGTAGGAAACACCAAACACCTTCAACAGCTAGTGAAGAGCACATAAAGATGAAGAAATTTAATGTGTATGGAAGGTTTGAGCACCAAACAAGATGGAAACGTAAGTAGGATGCCCAATAGGAAGGATAGAAAGAATTTTATCACAAGCAATAAACATCAAGCAACCCTTCCTTGATAAGTAAAGGAACTATCCCTCTAACTCCCTTTAGATGTCTAGAATACTTATGGACTCCCTGGCTATTGATCTGTATATTTAAGTGATGAGAAATCACTTATATATGTTGTTAGAATTAGTGGATCACGATTGTGACTTAGTTGATCACGATTGTGACTCCACCTTAGACATCCATGCAACATTTGCTTCATCGATTCCTTTTCAACATTTCTTATCATAATCATATCCCGATATTATCCTGAAACATTCCATTAATCTACTAAGTGTGTGACCTTTTAGGTTCCCAACTTTTGGCCAATTGAATTATCTTTTAGTCCGAAAAATTCATTAATGGTTTCATAACACAAATTTACCATAAAGTGGATTGACATACAAACTCTTTGATAGTAAATTATCTGACTTACAAACCTTTCCATAGACAATTGCCCTGTAATTCGTCCTTTCACCATTTCATACCCCACTTGGTTTGGAGTATGGGCCACGTGTCAATTTCTACTAAACTGATTATGTCACATCTAGTCCAAGTGATATTAGTTCTTGTCTTGGGGATTTCATTACTCTTTATGTCATTAAAAACTCTCTTCATGACACATTTACTCTGGACAAAGATTCCTGATTATTTACCTCGACAAAAGGTCATGGGTATCATCTCCTTCTATTAGGAGTGGTGAGTCCTTTATTGGCTACACAATTACCTTCGAATACCAATAGTTATACCCAATCACCACCCTATAAACGACCTTGTCTTGAGGCAACAAGGAGTAGTGTCAAAGCACAGGATCAATATCCAAGATGTCCTTGAGTACCTCAAGTATAAGGATATTTACACTATTGCGATGACGAGATTTATCATAGACTTTTGATAGATCATCCATATGATAATCTCATAGCGGGTCATATGATGTACTTACTACTCTTAGTAAGCATCCACATATTAACTTTTGAGATCCAACGTTTGATCAAATCAAGGAGTATAATATATGCTAGTTTATCTGGATTATCAATGTCCTATCTTTTTAATCCTATGACTATGGATAATTTAGATACCAACATATTTGCACATGATAGGAATCTCATTATCATGATCTCATCATGATTACCTTCATACTATGTTTTGTATCATGGACTTCATTAACTCGATTTAAGATTGACATCAATTCATAAATATTAATTTTAAATTAATAAAAAATTCACTTTATTAATCAAAATAAAGCTTGTAAAAAGGTGTTAAAAGTGATTGCCTTTAGAGCACTACTCTAACAACAAATACAATAAATCCTACATGTGACCACTCATATACTTTCTTACCTTCCTAAAATTGAGTAAGCTATTACCTTTTAAAAGTATATTAGGGTAAAGGAGACAATCAAAATTCTTTTGGTTGCTGATGGATCATTATTGTACCCTTTTTTTGATATAGGCCTTTAAAATGCCCCAGTGTTCACATATAAAGCTAGGTAGGAAAATAAGTAATGAAGTTGCTAAAGTCCTCCATATTCACCTACTCAGACATATAAAACTCACATATCATTCCAAACTCATTAAAACATATAGTTATTTAATCTCCTTTAAGTTTAAATCGAACGGCAACATCCTTATCCAATGTAAAATGCCTAGTCATTTTTGAAGTTATTAGATTTTCCAATGGGGTCTCTTTATAATCATTCTCTAAAAAATCAAAGAACAATTTATAACTATTATTACTCACATAACTCCTCACCTCATCTCCTAAACAAAAATTTTCTAACTCATTCCAATCTATACTTTTATTGTTTTCAAAAGATCTATGATTTAGGTATGTATACATTTTACTATGGTATGGGTTATCAAATGTAAACATGGGATGTTTATTATAGAATGAAATCCTAACTTGTATGTATGCTTGGCTATTAAAAACACATAAGTTGCTCAAAACTTCATTCTCTTACTCGTGGATGCGCAAGAATTTATCTTCTTGTATTTTTGGAAGTTTGAAAAGCAAAAATATGCAAAAAATAGCTTTAAAACATAGAAATCCCCAAAAATCACATTTTAGAGCCTTAGCTTTCAAAATTCTAAGTTTAAGGTGGAGAAAGTTAGGGAATCATAGTGGGGATTTAGGGTAAATATCAAAGACCTTATGGTCTTTATTAGCATAGTTGAGTTAGGTAGTGGGTATGTAACGGATTTGAGAGAAATTAAGTGAAAGTTATAGGGAGTTAAAATAGGGGCATCGTTGTGACTTTTTGAAACTTAAAATATTTAAGGATATAAATTATGATAGGTTCATATATTTGTTTGGATCCTAATTGCTTAAGACATAACTTGCAATATGGGCATGTATCAAGTCTTAGATCTTATTATAAAAAGTTTTGTCTACATGATTTGGGACACATATATGTCTCAAACTATGAATCTTACTGTCTCACTTAACCTTCAGACATGATTTGATACATGAGCATGTCCTAAGCTATGAAGTGTTCCAAAAAGCATTAGGTACGGGCATGATATAGGACACAAGCATATCCCAAGCTATATATCATTAGTTTATCTTACTACACATATAAACACAATAAAAGAGACGATCGTGTCCTAGGCTACGTTCAATAATTAAGTTCAACGCATAACTAATTTTTAAGCTTCCGATTTGCCTATTCTTTGAAACTTTGTTCACTTTAGGCTAATGTGTGCCTTCTTTTGCATCCCTAAAAGTTAAAGATGAAAAACACAAGACAGTTGTAATAAGATATAAAACTATCAATTATAAAAAATATTTTAAAAATTAAAATAATTATCCAATATTCTAAATTCCTTAAATAAAAAGTTCTTAAAATTTTATGCTGGTTTAACTCTTAATAAATGCTTCTTTAGAAGTTTTTTAGTTGGACTTTTCTCTTAAACTTAATTGATTTTCAGAGATATGTGCTTGCTCCCTTTTGTATGGTGATAATGGAAACTATTATTCAAAGGGTATTTATCTCTCATTTTGACTTTATTCCCATTCTCGTCATTTTCCTACCTTTCATAGGCATCTTGACTCCTTTCGTGATAATTTTGTGTAAAATATTGGAATAATTAGTTTATCCTCATTCATTATCAAGCATAAACTACATGTCATCATTTGAAAATAAAACTTTTTCATCTACTAACCTAAGTGTTAGTTCACTTTCTCTTACATCTATGATTGTGCCTACTATAGCAAAGAAGGGTTTAAATATGATTAGGGAATTTTCTTCATCCTTTTCTATTCCGAAAATATAAAATTATATTGGTAATGTGAACCTATCATTTTTATCTTGACATTCTCCTTAATTTCCCTAATTTGTTCTATCGAGTGATTTGTAAACTATGTTGCTTTCTTAATAGGTTTTTGTTCACCCAATCTCAATCTCTTTAGCATGGTATAAGATATCAGATTGATACTAGCTTTTAGATTTGCTAATGCCTTATCAATACAATGTAAGAAAAATTAAAACTCCTTAGATTATCTAACTTTATTAGTAAGGTCTTTTGGAGGATGTCAGTATCCTTCTGTTATAGATCTTTGTTATACTCCTTTTGAGTATCAATTTCTTCTTTATAGTATTATGTATTAATCTATAGGGTAAGAAATTCTTGATCGATATTCCCCTATTGGTGTCCTTTCCTTACTATCGGATGTCAGCATCCTTCTTTTCTAGATCTTTGTTATACTCCTCTTGTGTATCAATTTCTTCCTTATAATATTATGATTTATCTATAAGGTAAGGAATTCTTGATTGATATTCCCCTATTAGTATCCTTAGCTTACTATCTTCTTCATTTTTAGTAACAATCAACTCTTTATCCCTTAAGGCCACTTCCTTCACCTTTTCTTCTTTGTGGTTTAGGCACTGTATTTCTAAGTAATCTCCTTGTGTTCTCTTAACTATTGACTTCAATAGTTGACCGATTTAAACTTCAAAGTTCCTTACTAAAGCTTCAAGATTTTGAAATTGAGAAGCAGTCACTTTTACAACGTCTCTCATTACCTCTTTTAGGCTCCAATATTTCCCTTTTCACATGATTGATTGAAATTTTGGTAGGATTTTCTTTAAGCTAAATGATTTCTCCAATAGAAACTTGGATGATTTCTTTATTCTGGATTATATGATGTCCCCTGAAATTTTTTGTTGAATTAAGCATGATAGTTTATGGAATAAGCATGGAATTTGAATTTTTGCCTTAGAATAATTTTGGGGTCATAATAGAATTATTTTTGGAAGTTTAATTATTTATTACAATGTTAGTATGATTTTATTTCACTTGTTAGTGAAATTAATGCATTAAGAATGAATTGAGGGCATTTTTGGCATGTCACTTAAGTATAAAAGAGCATAAGCTT
>JANZXP010081045.1:0-10118 GCA_027576715.1 Erythroxylum flavicans
TGTTCGTTTTAAGTATCACTGGTGGGGAATTCCTCCCCCGTGGGCCACAGGTCCAGATGTCACAGAGGACGTCTGGCCGTGGACCCGCCTGGGGAGGGGTTCCAACATGCATGATTTTACCGTCCCTTTATCAAAGACTTTTTGCAAATTGCAAGACCTTTGATAAACCTTTTACTTAAGGATGTGCCTTTCTTGTTTGATGATAAGTGTATGTCTGCATTCAACATATTAAAGGAGGCATTAATATCAGCACCAATTTTATTACCACCAGATTGGACACTCCCATTCAAAGTTATGTGTGATGCAAGTGACCAAGTCATAGGTTACGTTTTAGGCCAAAGGAAAGATAAGAAGTTACATGCGATTTACTATGCTAGTTATGTGTGATGCAAGTGACCAAGCCATAGGTGTAGTTAGAATTGTTTTCAATAAAACGTTAGTATTTTATGTTGACTCTCAGGGCATTCATCCTTGCCTCCATCTCCATGAGATTTGTGTCTAACCCATTTTTTCTTTTTCAAATTAGTATTTATTTTTATTTTTATTCTTATCTTTATTTTTATTGTTATTCACTTTCTGTTACTTTAAATCATATTTCTTCTTTTCTTGCATGTGCTTATTTGTTCCCTTCTCACATTGAGGACAATGTGTTGTTCAAATATGGGGAGGATTATGTGTTTTATTTTGTATGTGATTTTGCATATGGTATGATAGTGTTAAGTTGCATTTTGTGAATTGTTTGAATGTGTCAATGGCTTAGATGGACTGAAATTGATTTAATTTTGAACATAGTCTATTAGATTGTGAAAAATCATTAGCTCACGAAATTAGTGAATTGGGATTTTTGAATAAATATACAGCTTAATTAGGATTTAATGCAAGTTTAGCACCCTCTAAATTGCCATATGTTAGAGTGGTGTTTTAAAGGCAATCACCTTTAGCACTTTTGTACAAACTTTATTTTGATTAATAAAGTGAAAGGCATTTTTCATTAATTTGATATTCGTTTATTTATGAATTGATAATGATCTTAAATTGAATTAATGAAGTCCATGATACAAAACATAGTATGAAGGAAATCATGATGAAATCATGATACTGAGATTCCTATTATGTACAATTATGTTAGTATCTAATTAATCCCTAGTCATAGGATTAATAAGATAGGACATTATTAATCCAGATAGACTGGCATATATTACACTCCTTAATTAGATTAAGCAGTGGATCTCACAAACTGCAAGCATGAGATGTTTAGAGTTAATATGTGGATATTTACTAAGGGTAGTAAGTACATCGAATCACCCACTTTGAGATTATCATATAGATGATCTATCAAATGTCAATGATTAATATCATCATAGCAAAGGTGCAAATATCCTTAGATTTGAGGTACTCGAGGATATCTTAGATACTAATCCTGTGCTTTGACGTCATTCTTTGTTACCTCAAGACGAGGTCGCTCTTAGGGTGATGATTAGGTATAGCTATTGCTATTTGAAGGTAATTGGGTAGCCAATAAATGATTCACCACTCTTAATAGAACTAACATCACTTGTCGGGGTCATTACTCAAGAGTCTCTGTCCAGAGTAGTTATGTGTGATGAAGAGAGTCTTCAATGACACATAGAGTAATGAGATCCCAGGATAAGAACTAACATCACTTGGACTAGATGTGATGTAGTCAGTCTAGTGGGAGTTGAAAAATAGCCTATACTCCGAACCAAGTGATATATAGTATGGTGAAAGGATGAATTGCATGATAATTGTCTATGAAAAGGTTCATAGGTTGGATAATTAACTATCAAAGAGTTCATATGTTAGTCCACTTATATTAAGGCAAATTGGCATCATAAAACCTTCATGATTTGCTTGAATTAAGAGTTAATTGAAGTGCCTAAAATAACCGAAAACCTAAGGTTCACGTGCATAAAAGATCAGATGAAAAACATAGCATGTATGGCAAATTTTAAGTGAGCCATAATCGTAGCCGAAGGCAAGCCCAATTTTTTAGTAGGCCACAGAGGGCATGAAATGGTACATAAGTGAGTTCTTCAATTATGTACATAAGTTCTTACCACTTTATACACACTTAAGTGAGAGCATAAGGGCTCTAGAAGAGTTCTAGAATGAGAGAGAGCTATCAAAAACCTTGTTCTTGCAATTTATGTAGTTGTTGTATGAATCAAAGTGCATGCAACAAGATTTTTAATCTATATTGCATATTTTGAGCATCTACTAGAACTCATCTAGTTTAGTGCTCAAATCACCCTTATACATTGTTTATTTATCTTCTTTGCATGTTCTTGGGTGATCAAGGAAGGATTTGGTGTTTGCAGCAACCTAAACAGAGAGAAGAAACAAAAAAGGAGGAGAAACAAAAGGTAAAAATTGTTTTATATTTCATGTTCTTTACATATCCATACATGCATGTATGATTATGTGATTTTCGGGTTGTTATGGTGTCGAAATCTAGATTTTGACACTTTCACTGCATATGCATGCATGTAACCATGGATAACCCAAAAATAGTAATAGATGTGATTTTTCTCAGTTATCACCTTATTAGTTCCCTTACCATTAAAGTTAAGAAACTCAAAGTAGACCTTAAGTTGAACCTTCCTTTGCAACCAACTATTTTATTTAAAATATACCCTCATTTACCCTTACGAGACTGCTTGATGAAGCTACTTTCAACCCTCATCTCTTCTCTTAATAAATCCACTTTTAGATCTTATAACCTTACCTATTTTACCTAAGGCTACTAACTTTTTCTCCTTTTCTCTAGAAATTTCCTTTAACTCATATAGGGAGCTCTAACTCTACAGCTTCACCTTCAGCCCCTAAATTAGGCTTATTAATGGTGATACTCTACTATTATCTTCCTTGATAATCTGCGGTAATATAATAGTAACCGTGAAATCTCATAATTTAGTTTTACAAACCTTAACTAATAGAATAGTAATTGTGAAATCTCATACTTTATTTTTACAAACCTTAATAGTTAATAAGCTCACATTGAGCAAGTTAGTGGGTGATACCATAACTTTTTTCAAACTTAAATACATTCCTAAACATGAAGATCACTTTGTTTCTCCGCTTATATAAATTCTATGAAAGGAAGCTAAGAAATGTCCTTCTCCATTAGTGGGCTTTTTTTATGGTAAAGAGGTCATTATTACTTCAAGTCTAATATGAGGTTGTTACCACAAAGAAAAAATTAGGTTTAGAAAGTGCCTTGATTAGTGAATATGATGTCTTTATTTTTAGAGTTAATTACGGACCTAATGTGGACAACATAATAGACGCAATACCTTGGCATGTTAATAAGAGCCACTTGTTCTCCAGAAATCGAGACATATCATATAAATGGTGAAAATCATGATACTAAGGTAATATTGGTTCATAGATAGGCTTGATCACTTAGTTAGCTCTTAAGGCAAACCAATATGCCTAGATGAGAAAACAATGATGTTTAAAAGGATTAGATATATTAGAATTTATGTAAAATTAAGCAAAGGAAAGGAGGCCTATACAGGTTGGTGATATGTGCTTAATTGATTGTCTAATTATTACATAACACTTAGTGATTAGTGATATGAAATTGCTTAAGATACTCACTTTGACTCATATGTGGTTTTAGGCACAATTCGACAGCAAAGGAGTTAAAGTGAGTCGAAAGCATTATAATTGGGCCATTTTTTTGAAGGTTCACACTTGCTTGTCTTCATGAAGCAAGAAGAAGAAGATTAGAGCAAGAATAATATAAGAAGAACACAAAAAAATGAAGAAAATGTTGAAGAAGCTCATGGCCATACATGATTTGTCATGGTTGTGAGACATCTCACATTTCATATGGGCGTGACAAATGTGTCACACCTATGCATATAAGGCTCACAATCGTGAGCCTCAACTTGGGTGTTTCACAGGCATGACACTATCATGCACACCCGTGAGACACTTACAGCTCACCCGAACCCTTTTTTTTGGTATAAAATCTTTGTTTAGGTGACAAAACAAAGATCTGAAATAATAGGTGAGTTTCGGTCGAGAAAAAAAAGGAGAAGGTATTTTTAGCTGGGCTGAATCGTGAGGGACCTTTAGGAGCTTCAAGAGAGCACGAAGAGGGAGGTAAGCTCTCCATTATGAGAAAACCTATGGAAGGTAGCTTCCTGACGCTAGTTCAAAGGCGATATCAACATCGACAACTTGGTTAAGCATTCTTTCCTTATATTTATTGCTTCTTTCTCTCTTTAGAAATTTATTATGTTATCTGATGTGTATAGATTTGAGTATTGTGAAAAGATAATTTTAATGCATTCATTGGATTGATTATTTGCAAACCAATTGCTAGAATATTCAATGTAATCTGTAATTGTTATAATGAAATTCATTTATAGCAACTAATGGTTCGTAATCATTAGGGATAACATAACCTAGGTTAAATGATGCATCATATATGTTTGTTGCCTTGATTAATCAGTTTTTTTAATTTGTAATGTTGTTGCCAATTAAATCTATAGATTGTATCCTAGGTTATTCGGTGGCAAGGTTTAATTAACGATCGTATCTTGGTTAAACACAACCTAAGGGAAAACTCTAGTTAATATATTAACCTACGATTAATAGTTTATAGGAGAGGTTTAAGAATAACAAATCATCAAAATATGCTTACTTAGGGTGTAGGCTGAGATAGAACCAAAGAACTAGATTCCTACCGAATTCGCCACTTTCATCATTTTTATTTTCTTATTTTTAAAACCAAAAACCCCCTAAACCTAAATACCAATTAATTTCATTTTGTAAACTTTACACACAATCTCTATGGAAATAACCTAGTCTCACCATTGCTATAGTACTAGGCCTAGTTTATTTTAAATAGGGTTATGATACATTATCAAATTTGGCGCTATTGTCGAGGAGTGCTGTGTTTTAGTTTTTGTTTGTGATTTTAATTGGTTTTTTGTATATATTTGTTCATAATTAGTTTATTTTCAACGATTTCTTAATCTTTTCATTTTTTATTTCGTGTTTGTGAAAAAAAAAGAAAAAATTGATATGGAGGGAAGTGATTTCTTTTATAACTATTATTCTCAATCCTATAACCAAAGTTGGAATGATCAACCTTACTTTAGTTATAGATGGGATAATCAACCTTACTTTAGTTATGGATTGGATAATCAATAAAATTACTACTATGATAGTTTGTAGGATGCACAACAATTCCTGTATAGAACAAAAGTTTCATATCATGATTTAGGTACATCTCTTGACTATTATATCAAATCCTATAATGCTAACAAATCTTTAATTTCAATAGTGTATATAGCAGTTTCAAGAGCAGACCCAACAGGATATCCAACAATTCCATTAAGATGAAAGGCAAATTTGATCTAGTTTCTAAAATTGGGAGAGCCAACAAAACTAGATACATCCTTGGAAGAATTAGTTGATAATGTCGTTACTAACATTTTGCAATTTCAGCAAGATGTAAAATGGTTCCAGTAAGATGCATTGCCTCAATAGGGAGATATCAATCATCTAGAACCATAAAGCGACGAGGAGCAATCATATTAACCCGAGGTGTACCCAATAGATGTTAGTGTGAAAACTTTACAAAGTGATGAGGAGTTTGAGAATTTTGAGAGCAACACTCAAAGAATTGCTTTTGTGGAAAAAGTTGAGGAGGAGCTTGAGATAGAAAAAGCTATGTCTTTTGGCATAAAGGTAAATACTGAGTTCCATTTTGTTGTTGAGAATGACTCTTTACTTTTACCTAGCAGGAATTAAGTGAGGAAGAAAAAGGTGAAGAGACATTCAAGATCTTTCAAGAAAGCATGGATTCAGTAGATATCGAAATTCTAAGGATAGGGAGGATGCTGAATTGGAATGATTATAAGCTAAGGACCTATCTGGAACAACCTCGCGTGGATGTGGTGTTAATTGTAGTACCTAAAGGTCACAATTTTGTCATATGAGGAAAGTGTGGAGTTGAGCCAGCAACCCTGATTGAACCTAAGTTTATTATATAAATTGGCGGCATTTTCATGACTTTTACTAGACTTCTTGGCTCCTATTTCTAGATTTTATGCTTAATTTGACTCTTGAGTGTCTACCTTTATTTTATATAGTTTGAGAGTAAAATTTTTCACAAATCAGTATTAATTGCACTAATTAATTTTTTGATGACAATTGATACTGCAAACTACCATTTGTTAATTGCAGGAGACTCAAGGAGAAGAGACTCGAGAAGATGTAGAGTCAAGGAAAGGCTGAAGTCAAGCCAACAAGTGACCAGTGCAACAGGAAGTTTTCCATGGCAAAAAAGATGTGTCGTCGCAGCGAAGTATGAAGAATTCCAAGCAGAACTTTCGAGAAAAGTTAGCCGCGGCTAAGATTAATTCTGTCGCCACGGCGAAAGAACCAACAGTGCAGTTAAAACTTTCGGGAAAAGTTCACCGCAGCAAACCTTCAAATACTCGAACCATTTTCAGAAGTTTACCCATTGTGCAACCTGATCCATAACCCATTTCTTTTAAAAACCTACCATTTTAGGTTAAGAGAGAGCGGACATAGACTCTCACCCTCTAAAAAATCTTCAGACACTCCATCATCCACTATCCTCTACTTCACTTACAACTCCTCCACCAACAACTGTTACCATGGATGCTTCCAGTGGGTTCCGGTTGTGAATTCTCTTGGAGTAATGTTTGGCTAAGCACCTCTTTCCTCTTGAAAATGTACCAATAGCTAGAGTTCGATGGGCTTTAAAGGGGAGTAGTTTACTCCATGTTTAGCTACATTATTATAAACTCCTAGGTTTAGGATTTGTAATTTGTAGTTGAATATTCTTAATTAGAGTTTAATCAAGTATTGGACATTCAATATGTTATTGGGATTTGTTGATGTAGAACTTGGAACTTGAATATATGAAGTCTCATATATGTCTATTTGTGATTTGGTTAATTCTCTTTTATTTGCCTAGTTATGTTTGATATTGAGATGATTCTAGATCCTTAAATGACTTATTGCATTGACTTACCTATTGCACACGCTAAGAGCATTCAACAAGGTTTTAAGAAATAGAGTTCATTGATTAAAACCTTAGACTTAAAGAGTTCTTTAAGGTTTACTATTTGAAAGTTAGTGATTCACTCCCACAAAATTTGTTTTGAACTATGATAGCCAAAGCTCGTTTTCAAGAGGATACTATCATCATTTGATCATTGTTGTCATTTTACCACTTTTCTATTCCCGAAATCCAAAAAAATACTTTTCATTACATTTTCTTACAATTTGCTTATTTTTGTCAAAATTTCCAAAGATTTTAACCCCCTCTTCCTTGCTAATTTTGTTTGCATATCATGACATATAGGTTAGCTTAGTTCCATTCATCAGGTTCCAATTAAGTGAAACGACCCGAGGTTGCATTATATACTGCAATCCTTGGAATTAAAAGTTTTTGATTTGACCTCCAAGGGTAAGAACAAAAGTTCTCAAATCACACTCCTCCAAATATGGTTTCCTTGAAGTCTCCTTAGCCATTGGCATATCTCCTATGTACCATGTTCCCTCTCCATCGGGTGTCTCCTTGCTTTTATTTGGATGCTCCTTGATAAGGTCTATAGATCCTAACACAACAAAACTATTGAGGAAGACTTGTTCCATCGAGTCATCCTCTCCCCCTCCTTAATGCTTTGCGACCATGGAATTTACTTGCCCATCACCTGCCTTCTGTTTTTGGCATTCTCGAGTAAAATGTGTCCCTGCACAAATGAAACAAGCAATATCTCATTTTCGTTTTTTCTTACCTGGAGAAAATTCACCTACCTTCACCTTGCCGTTCTCTAAGACACTTTGCATCCTACCATTCTTCTAGCCCTCGTAGCTAGTTCGAATCAGTGGTGGCCTTTGGAGATCTACTAAGACGTCCGCAGCAACTATCACACTTGGGAGTTCCTTCACATTTTGTCTTTGAAGTTCCATTTGTGCCCAACCTTGCAAGCCGCTTATGAAGTTGAACAACTTGTCCTCCTGTGACATGTTCCGCATGTCTAACATCAATGATGTGAATTTCCTTATATAATCCTGCACCGAGTCATCTTGCTTCAACCTCTTTAAAGCTTCCATCGTAAGCCATG
The DNA here is from genome assembly GCA_027576715.1 of Erythroxylum flavicans. Classification (NCBI taxonomy): domain Eukaryota; kingdom Viridiplantae; phylum Streptophyta; class Magnoliopsida; order Malpighiales; family Erythroxylaceae; genus Erythroxylum; species Erythroxylum flavicans. The sequence continues at coordinate 8,142 of JANZXP010081045.1, forward strand.
AAGTGTTGTTGGGAAGGAACTAATCCAGTAGCTCCTTCTTCATCTTCTCCTAAGTGTCGATAGGAGTTTTTCCTGCACTAATGTCATTGGAGGATCTCGTTCTCCACCACAGCTTTGTATTCTCCACCAGGTACATTGTCGTGATCAACACCTTCTCCAATTCAGCCACCTTTGTCATTGTAAAGTACTGCTCCGTGTCTTACAAAAAATTTTCAAGCTCCTTAGCACTTCGCTTGCCATCAAAAACTTGTGACTCTTATACCTTCACCAAAGTGCTTTATGCTCATCCAATGTCCTGTGTTGCAACAACACACCTTAGGATCGTGATCTCGAATCTTCTTGTTCCTTCATCAACTTCACTATTTAATGCTGCAACTGTTGGATTCGAACCTCCAACATCTCGAATCGAGTGTTGTAAGAAGTCACCTCTTCCTCCCCTTGAGGAATCAGCCCAATGAATGCCTCCACTTGGTTGACATGTTTTGTCAAATTGCTACCTCCTGTCATTTTGAAATTTGGCTATGATACCAATTATTACAAAGGTCTTCCTTTAAGCACGAACCAGTTACATAAGATGTGCAACCCCTTTACAAGACAATCTCACTTAGCTTCATCAAAGCAAGATTCAGCCTTATCTTGTGATTATTGACCAACCTACTTGTTCTCAAATGCGTGACGACCATCTGTAACATCCCATTTCTGTACAAAAGGTTTAAACCCTAGATTTCTGTAAATAAGAAATAACAATGAGAGATTAGGAAGTGCATTTCATACTCGTGCATACTATAGCATACACGCACGTGAATTTAAATTTTCGCACACATTATAATGATTGTTCATGCACTTATTTGACATTTTTAAGTATAATTGATTTATAAATGTGATTATGATGTTAATAGTGCCTATATTGCCTTAAAAATTGATTTGGTGAGTATAAGTATTAATTTAGATCTTTTGGTGAAAATTTAGGAAAATTCTAAATTTCTGGGTATTTTTGAACTAGGAAAAATGCCAAGTGGTAGGATAATTGATAAATGGTAGTAGAATTAAATGTCAATTAGTAGGAGAAATTATTAATAAAAGACATTAAGATTTACTGAAAATTGGGAGACAATTGGATTAGAAATTGGAGACAAAATGGACTAGTCATTAAAGTGAACCAAGTGGAACCATAAGGAGGTGACAGGTGGCAAGTGACACACTTGCCTTGCCACATCTCACCCACGATTCTTACATCTTGTAAGACTATCTTTATTTTTGTCTTTCATTTGGTTAAAAAATGTTTTCTTCTTCTCTCTACATTTGTTCTTCATCTTCTTCATTCTTTATCTTCTCCATTCACAATACTCATCTCACCCCACGATCATGTGTTTTGTTCTCACCTTTCACTTACTACTCCCATTTCCTTGTCCTCTTCATTTCTCACTAAAAACCTATCCCTACCGTCTTGAATGGTGATGATCGAATGATATAAGGAAGCAAGGGTGAAGCGTGATTTGAAGATTTTGAAGTTTAAATAAGTAAGTAACATATCACTCTTCATGATTTGTTGAATGTGACATATATGTTGATAGTTAGAAGTTAAATGATCATAAAATGAGGATGTATATTTGCTGAAACAAGAATGAGAAACTTGGGTATGTTCATGTCTTGCTTTTGTATAATTGATGATCAATATTTCATAAGTTGTTGTTGAGATGATTTTTGAGACAGAAATATCATTATGATGACGTAAAAAGAGTACAGAAATTTCATAAAGAGATGATAAGCTCATGTTCTGTTTTTAATGCTTAATCACATGAATTTTTGGGTAGTTGTTATATGAATGAACTAGAATGATCTTGAGGTTAAAGAAAGGGTTAAAGTAGTTTCTTAAAATGAGGTTAATTAGAATGATAAGTGTAACATCCCGTTTCCATACAAAGGGGTGAACCATAGAAACTGGTACATGTGAGATCAATCAGAGAAATTAGGAAA
>JANZXP010081046.1:0-10116 GCA_027576715.1 Erythroxylum flavicans
CCATTGTGTATACTTTCGCAAGCTACAAGATGGAACCTTTATTTATCTGCTTTTATATGTTGATGATATGCTTATAGTATGTAAAATCAAAGTAAAGATTGAAAGATTAAAGACTCAACTAAGTAATGAATTTGAGATGAAGGACTTGGGAGAAGCTCGAAAGACACTAGGTATGGAAATTGAAACAGATAGAGCAAAAAGGAAGATTGGTTTGCGTCAGAAGCAATATTTGAAGAAGGTACTACAATGTTTCAGGATGAATGAAAATTCAAGATTGGTTAGTACACCTCTTGCTCCTCATTTCAAACTTAGTACTTCTATGTCTCCTAACACATATGAGGAGAGTCATTACATGGCTCAAATTCCATATACAAGTGTTGTTGGTAGTTTGATGTATGCTATGGTGTGTACTAGGCCTGATATTTCACAAGTTGTTAGTATTGTCAGTAAATATATGCATAATCCGGGAAAAAGGGTATTGACAAGCTGTGAAATGGATTCTAGGTATATTCTGGGTACTATGGACGTTGGTTTATTATTTCAACAAGATGAAGTTACTAGTTAATGTGTTGTTGGATATGTGGATTTTGATTACGCAGGTGATTTGGACAAGCGTAAATCCACTACAGGTTTTGTATTCACTCTTGCTGGAGGTCTAGTGAGTTGGAGATCAATTTTCCAATCTACAGTTGCCTTGTCGACTACTGAGGCGAAATACATGGCAGTAATAAAAGCTATTAAAGAAGCCATCTGGCTTCAAGGGTTGCTTGATGACTTAGGGGTTCAACAGGACCATGTGGATGTTCATTGCGACAGTCAAAGCACTATTTATTTGGCAAAGAATCAAATTCATCATGCACATACAAAACATGTTGATGTGAGGTTCCATTTTGTTCGTGAGATTATTGATGAGGGAGATATTCTTCTTTAGAAGATTAGGACCACCGACAATCTTGCTGATATATTGACAAAACCAATTTCGTTATTCAAGTTTAAGCATTGCATTGGTATTTGAAAAATTTGTTGATTGTCCCATAGGGGATTGAGAGATAACTATTGGGAGTTCCACTTCGAGGGTTTGAGCCGAGGTGGAGATTGTTGATTATTGTCTCAAACAATAGTCAAAAGTTTTTTGGTGGCTTTCGGTGCAACAAGTTGGCCAGTTATATTTTATAGATGGCCTTCACCCATGCTTCTCTATAAAAGGAGAAGCATGACAACAACTTAAGAGAAGAGATAGAGTTGTACCAAAAAGAGAGGGAAAGAGAAAATAGAAAATTTCTCTAAAATTATCTTTGTTTTGTATTTTTCAGTTTTCTCTTCCTAGTAGGAGTGTATGAGCTTAGGTTAATTTAGGTTTTGGGAAATTGAGTGATAAACACTATTGTATGCTCTCATTGATTATAGTGAAATATTATATCGTCTCCAAATTGGACGTAGGCATTGTCGAACTAGTATAAAAATCTTGATGTTCTTGTTACTGTTTTATTTTTCACTCCAAATTGATTAATGTTTCCACACAACAAGTGGTAACCGAGCTGATAGTTTGGTTGGACAAGTGGTGATGGCATAGTTGGGCTCCTATAGATGACGATCCTATAGTTGAGCAAGATGTGTGCGCCACATGGCTTTGCAGGCTTCCCCATGGTTGAGTAAGAGAGAGTTGGCATCGAGCTCTCTAGTGACGCCGCACTCGAATATTTAAAAAAAATGTTTCCATTCAAGGGGGAGTGTGCTCGATGTGGATGGGACTCACATGTGAGGGGGAGATTGTTATGATAGTCGCATATGGATATCCCACATCAAAAAGGAATAAGAATGATAAACTGCATATATACAAGGAAGGCCCATTATCCCAATAGCTTAGGCTTTTGGGTTATAGATGGTGTCCATTCTTGTATGTATGTACTCGCACATGCAGGCTCAGGCACGGGCTCATGTACTCCCTGAAATTGATGTTCCCAACATAGTCTTCTTTTGGGGTCTATGCCTGACCGCCCAAAAATGTTGACTTCTCTATCGTCCTTCAAGTCCATTTTATTTTCTAAAGTAACTCTATATACGGCTACATACAATGAATAATGATGCTCTATCATTATTTTCCTCCTTAATACATTTTATTTTCCGAAGGTTAGAGTTTTCCTACTTAATACATGAGATGGACTAAGCAATGTATCACGCGCCGGAGAATATATTTCATAAAGGCCCTAGGAGATTGGGGCTCGTTTGGTGCTCGAAAACTGCTTCGAAATTAGAGATGGAACCGAAATCAGGTATTTCACATTTTTTTCATTTTTAACTCTTTCATCAATGATCCGAGATACGTAATAGGGTCTATGCTATGTATTACATGTGGTATCAGAGCAGTTACGTGATCAGGTTACCAGAAACGAAGGTTTTTCGGTTTTCATCTCATATGGTTTTCTTCAGTTTTTGATTCATTTTTTAGTTTTTTTGCGTATATGATTACATAAAAGTGGCATACATAAGGTTAGTTATGAAAAAAGGGCCAAATGGAGCAAAAAAGTGCACCCGGGTCACCGAAAATTGCCCTCCCGATAGAGGGCGATGCACTTATAGTACCATCAGATGAGACGGTATGATTGGCGCATGTAATATAGTAGCTGCTCGTATGTGCACGGGGGGTGCGTGCTGCATACGCACCAGATGTTACAAGCGTGCCCCTGGCCAAGCGCACGTAGACGCCGGGCTGACATCAGCACTACAGTGATGCTAATGTCAACATGATGTCGGCACAAAAAAGGAGGAAATTCAAAAATTCCCATAAAAGATGTCCCGGGTCTTTTTGGGTCAGTTTCTGGGTCGAGGGAATTTTTAAAGAGTTTTTTCAATTTTTCTAGATTTATTACATAAGTAATAAATTAAAGTTTAACTCCAAGAAAAGGAATTAAGGCATTCTAAATCCAATTTCGATTGAATTTTCATGTTTCAGACATCACTTAAGGGAAATACTTCAAGTTTTCGTGTCTCGGGTCTCATGTTTAGTGTTTGTGATCACATCATAGTTACTCGGAAAAGGAATTGAGACATTCTGAAGCCATTTTGAGTAAATTTTCGCGCAACGAACTTACCATAAGGGAGATACATGAGGTTCTCGTGTCTCGAGTGGTCGGTTCAATATCTGGTGATGCACGATAGTCACTCTATTGAGATTTTTCTTTTACGAAAGTCTCAAATGAGATTTTCCGAGAATGTATTTAGCACAGGTGTGTGACAATGAGACTGTGCATTCGAATTTTTGCATTTGTTGATGTTACATTGTCACGTACCATATGTCCATAAAGAATGTGAGAATAACATAAAGATGTATCCCTTATGTTTGTGGTCTTTTTGAGCGCTGATGAGGATGTAGTCACCAAAATGTCCTTTCAAGTCAATATTTTGAATTTTTCTGCTTGCATGTTGGGGGATGTCTCTGATTTTTTGTTTGATTATTCTGCCCAAAGGTGTTGGTCATACATAACATTTTAAGATGTGCATAAAGGCATTAGATGGAGGAAAGTTATTGCTCAAATGATCTAATCGCCCAAAGATGGTAGTGTCATGAGAGTTGATGGTTTGTAATCTGATCACCTTTATGTGGAGTTCTAATTGCATATATTATGTATCCAGCTGAAGGTTTTTCATAATATGTGTGATTGAATTTTCAGTAAAGATACTATTCGATGGCTTTGAGTATTGCTGCTATCCTACATTTGTACTGATTGAAACATTGTTATTTTGTAGTCACCTTTTCGGTCAATAAAATCAATGTCACCATCGAAACCCTAACTGGTTTCAATACAAAGAAGTAGACGGAGGATGTATTGAATGCTATGGAGATAGCTGAGGTTGATATGGCCATTCGGAAGGATATGACATCTTTACCTACATCCATGAGCTCAAGAGTTTATAAAGCAACCTATGAAGCCTGGGATTGGTGTAACAGATTATGTCTTTTGACCATTAAAAGATCCATACCTGACCATTTGCTAAGTGATTTTCGGACACAGACATAACAAAATAATTTCTTAGTAATGTCTCCCAGAGGTACATAGTCTCACCTAATGTTGAGACAAGTGCTTTGATGATAGAATTATTCTCCATAAGGTATACGGGAGAAGGGGGAGTAATGGAGTACATATCAAGAATGATCCATCTTCACAATACACTGAAGATGCTGAACATTCCTCTTCCTGATATCTTCATAGTTCACCAGAATCTGAATATACTCCCTCTAGAGTTTAGTAATCTGATGACATATTACTCATTGGATGTGGAATAGGACTTCAATGCTTTGATGGCCCATTGAGTTGCTGAGGAGGAGAAACTCAAGTTTGCTACTCCTACAACCCTCGAAGCAACTAAAGAGAAGGCAAAGATGAAACCCGCTAAGATCACAAATAGAAAGAATAAATCTTCTCCACATCCTGATGTTAGTCAATCTAGTGCTGGTAAAGGTCCGCATGACATAAAGAAACCAACAGTATAAGGTCTAAAAGGAAAGACTGAGACCATCAGGTAACTCCTTGAACTTATTAATATATGAATCTAATTTGCGACAGTGGCATAAAGTATTTGGTGACTATATAGTGGAACATCTGATCATGGCGCTTCCAGAATACAGAGGCTCATAACCAGGATAAAACCAAATAAAGGGAAGGAGAAACTAATAGTTCACAGTAATGACGAAGTAGAAGTAATATCTATGGGGATGTATGTACTGAACCTTATTGTACGGTTCATTTGGGTATTACACGAAACATTTTATATGTGATCTTTTGATCAATTTTGGATAAAGAGGGTTAATGTTTTGTATTTAATGCTTCTGTTGTACATTTGTTGTTTAATGCAAAATATAATGGTACAACTTTCTTGTCCTATGGTTTGTATAGAATGTGTCTTACCCCGAATTAGACATATGCTTTTTCTTATCTTGCTAAATAAGTTATGAAGAACCCTGATGAATAAGAAGTCATACATGGTGTGACATAAAAGTTTAAGCCACATTTCCAGACATAGGTTTGAGAGATTGATCAAGGAAAGCATTTCTCAATTCTAGATTATGATGATTTCGGAACATGTGCTGACTATTATAGGGGTAAGTTGACTAATAAGGATATTATGGTTAACTTGTGCTTCTGACTTGTTGAATTTGATATATAAAGATATCAATAGACCTTATACAATTGCATTGTGCAATTCGAAATGTATTCTGATATTTGTTAATGATTATTCCCATTACAGTTATGTGTTCTTGCTTAAAGACTGAAGGTTGAGAACCAATTGGGAAAAGTCATCAAGATAGTCAAATTTGACCGTGGAGGAAAATATCATAGCAAATATGGTGTTTTAGGACTTTAAAAAGTCCGTTTGCTAGATATTTGGAATCAGTTAGAATAGTGACATAATTCACTATGTCGAGTAGTTTTGAGCAAAATGATGTGTTACTAAAAGATATAACCTTACCCTAAAGGACTTGAAGAAATCGATGTAGAATAGAACTAATCTACCTGATTATCTAGAAATGTAGGAACCAACCTTACACATGTTCGTGTATGGGGCCACTCTACTGAGGTAGTATAATCCTTATAAAGAAAGATTGTATGCTCATTTCGTTCATTGCTATTTAGTAAGATATCTCGACCACTTTAAGGCTACAACTTTTACTATATAGAAGGGAGACTAGAATAGTGGAATTAAAAACAACTAAGTTTTCGAAATATGATGTCTATGACGATGGTGGGCCCTTTGACTCTTCAGATGATAGCAGGACCGATACTCCAGTTATCATGTACCCGCTACTCATACAGTTAGATCTGGTGCATTTAGGTCTCTGTATTGTGCCTATATAGAAATAGGAATCCATACCTGTACATACAGTAGTTCCTGGAGGTACAAGATCTAATGCAGTTAAGTAAATTCGCCAAAGTGAGACGACCTGCCATCCCATCTAATTTCATAGTCTATCAGGTAAACATGATTATGATATTAGACATGTTTTGAATCCAATTACTTTTACATAAGTTGCTTCTGGACCCAATGCGGATGTATGGTGGGATGCAATGAATGACTAGATGCAATCCATAAAGCATAGTAAGGTTTGGGAGCCAGTTGATTTGTATCGAAATTGCAAACCCGTCAGTTGTAAATGAAGTACAAGACCTGAAGGATTTCGGGATAAAGTTCAGCGGCTTATAGGTTGGCTCAGTTGCTTAATGGTTCACTCAAGGAGAAAGGTTGACTTTATGTTACCATTTCTCTCGTATCCTCGTAGGATACATTTTGAGTGATTAAGGTAATTGTAGCTCATAATGACATAGCATTACATCAGATGGCTGTCAAAATTGCTTTCCTAAATAAAGACCTTTATGAAGTGGTCTATATGGAATAACTTGAAGAATTTTAGGATCCAGATAGAACTTACATGGTTTGCACGTTAAGCAGATCAATATATGGTTTATATCAAACCTCCCAAAAGTGATACCTTATAGTTAATGAGGTTATGACCTCTTTCGACTTCATGAAAAATAAAGTTAAAAGATGCTTGTACTATGAGGTCAAGGGGAGCAAAGTTATCTTCCTATTACTGCATGTGGATGATATATTACTCACGTCAAATTACTTGACTATGTTGTATAAGGTTAAGCAACTTTTGGTTAAGAACTTTGACATAAAGAACCTTGGTGTAACATCTTTTGTCCTAAGTATTCAGATTCACCAGGACAAATCTCAACACTCATCAGACCTCTCACAGAATGCATACATTAAGTATATGTTACAGAGGTTTAATACGGTTAACTGTAAACCTGTCGTAGCACCTATCTCTCATAGTGAGAGATAATCTTTGGCACAGTATCCAAGGAATAAAGTAAAGAGAGAGGTTATAAGGAATGTTCTGTATACTAGTATGGTTGATAGCTTGATGTATGCTTGGCTATGTACTAGGCGGGACATTGCATTGACTGTTTGACTATTTGGTCAATATCTGGTTAATCCAGGTGTAGACCATTAGAATGTAGTCTAGCGAGTGTTAAGATATTAAAGGGAATTAAGGATTATATGTTGACATATATAAAAGTCAACAGACTAAACCTCGTAGGGAATTCAAATTCAAATTTAGCTATGTGCTCGGATGATCAAAAATCCACTGAAGGTTACAGTTTTAAGTTTGTAGATGGTACAATGTCATAGAAGTGTGTTAAATAGACATGGGTAACTTCCTCGACTGTGCATACAGAGTGCATGTTATAGGCTGCTTCACAGACAGTTTAACTCAGAAATTTGATTTCTGAGTTTTCTGTGGTTGATTCAGTGGTTAGACCCATTTGGTTGTACTGTGATAATCTTGTTGCTATGTTGTTTAATAACAATAAAGAATCTCACAGGGTCTTAGCATTTAAAGGTAAATTATTTTGTCATAAAGGTGTTCATACAAAAATGTGACATTAAGGTTTGGAGCATTTAAGGACTGAGGAGCTGTAAGTCGATCCTTTATTAAAGGACTCTACCCACTTGTGTTTGAAACACAATTATACAGTATGGGTGTTTTGAAATCCTTTGACACTGTAAGTTAATGGATCATTATGTTTGCTCCATGTACATTTGTACATTTTGATGTATTATGATGGTATGATGGTTCATCGATAAAGTTGATCATCGTTTATCCTCGGTAATACTTGTTATCATACATTATCATAATACATATAAAAGTCTTCAGATTTATGTCAATCTTAAGCATTTAAAGGTCATTGGGCATATATACATATTGACCTTGTGCCTATGTCATTTAGACGTATACAACTTTATACAGATATCTATTAAGTTTGACATGACATAGGGGATATAAGTTTTTTTTAATCTTATAAAGGTTCTCTAATGCAGTTTAGCATTTGGTGAGAGGAAACAAGTTTTTCTAATGTTGTTTAGCATTCGATAAGAGAAAACAGGTTCTCTCTAATGCAGTTTACCATTTGGTGAGAGCAAACAAGTTTTCTCTAATGTTGTTTAGCATTTAGTGAGAGAGAACATAATTTCTATAATGCAATTTAGCATATGCAGTTTAGCATAAAGTTGGAGAAATTGAGATCTACAAACGAAGATGATATAATTTAGATCAAAAAGTTATCATCTTAGTTTGCCACACTCCACTTTCTCATTCATGTTAGTGAGGTATTAGATATGCGTGATTATATTGGATCTGTGTTGCACATGACACATGCATTTGATACTTTTCGATATCGAAAGTCTTACAGGACAGAATGATGGACTTTCATTATCTTTGGATCAAATGTTTTGTTTTTAAAACCTAGTCGACTAATTCAGTAGCATGGCTTAACCAAGTTTTTAAACTAGAGTTAAAATTGCCATTAATGTTTGTCCAGGGGGAGAATGTTCGACAATTTTGTTCTTTCCTATAAAGTTGGACAACATTTAATTACATTTTTCGGTTTTAAAATAACTTATCAATTAAGTTACGTAATTTGATCCTAATAAAGATAATAAAGTAGCTCAATAAATGATCTAAATCAATAGGTCGAAGTCGGGATAAAAAATGGATCCTAATTAGTGTGGACCAGACCCATATCAAGCTTGTGATGGGGAAGCCCGATATGGAAGCTATATATATAGGTTAAGGTCTCCTGCAGTTATTCATATCAATCGTAAGCATACGGATCCTCTGACCTGTTAAAAGCACTTACGTTTTGAGAAAACTGTAGAAAGACGTTAACCATGTGTCGGAGAGCATATTCTATAAAGGCTCCGAAAGATTGGAGCTCGTTTGATGCTCAAAAATCGTTTCGGAATCAAAGATGAAACCAAAATTAGGTATTCCACATTTTTTTTATTTTTAACCCTTTCATGAACGATTCGGGATACGTAATAAGGTTTATGCTACATATTACAAAACGCACACTATTAAATAGTTAGTAAAAGCACTATTAAATAATTAGTATAAAATAAAAATAATTAAATTAATTAAATTTCTTTAAAACATATATGACAATAAAAGATTATTTTTTATATTGAATTCATTTTTTATAAAAATGTAGACCTTAAGGTAATATTGAATCAAATAGAATCCTCGTAAAGAGTCAATTTCATCTAAAAAGTATTCAACAACCAGTAAGGAAGTAAAATACACAATTTTTTGTTAAATAAGTTAATAGTGACAAATAAAATTAATAAAAATAAAGTAAAACATTGCATCTAAATAAAATTAATAAAAATAAGAATTCATGTTATTTTTACTTATGTTTTTCTGTTATAAATTTTATTTTTTAGTTTTTATTTTTCTAAAAATAAAATTTTGTTTGGTCGCTATTTTAAAATAATTAATTTAATTTATTAATAATACTAAATATGAAAAAATTTAGAGATAAATTTAATTTATAATTACTTAAATAAAAAATCTTATTTTAACTTGTTATTATATTTTATTAAAATAAATAACTAAACTATTTAAAAAGTTGTAAAATTTTATTTAATTCATAATAAATTATAATAATTAAAATAAATTAAATTATTAAAGTATATTAATTTTATTTGTGATTAATACTAAATAGTATATATTTAACTGATGATAAATTATATTGCGACAAAAATAAAAAAGACAAAATCAAATTTATTATTTTAATAAATTATGAAAATTGAAAGAAACTAAAATTATAAACAAGCACTAAAAATTTAAATCAACAAAAAATTATGAATTTAAAAATAAAAACATAAAATAAAAAATCATAATTTAAGCAATATGTAAATGTTGAACCGTCCATTGTCTGTTATAGGAGACCCCCAAAGTCAAGGACGGAATCGTTAAATGAAAGATAAGAATAATTCGACTCAGTAGTTGATAGTATACATTGAAAAGTTTACAACTACAGTATACATTGAAAAGTTTACAACTACCCCACGACTAGACCTAAATATCAGAAGGCCTTACTCCTACGCCACTTCTTTGTTGTGTCCATCTCAATTCGGTGTTCCTTCCTCAGAACGAAACCAGGTATAGCTATCCGTATCCGTTTACTAAATCTTTCCGGACCTTTTTCTGATCATCAGAATGCAGTATCTATGCTTTCTAAGAGACTATTCCATAGTCATCCTATTTCTTTC
>JANZXP010081047.1:0-10116 GCA_027576715.1 Erythroxylum flavicans
ACATTTATTAGGGCTCAACTAAAGAGCAAACATCATTCTCAGACAAATATACTCTACACTCGCCTCTTCTGAGGATCTTATATATCAGAAAGTCTAAGACAATCTATAACTGCATAACATAATTCTGCTGTGAGATTAGAATTCAACGGGGAAGAGTGTAGGTACTGTTGTGACTATTGTTTCAAAAGGGGATAAAGAGTTATAAGAGTGTAAGGTTCTTAAGAGGAAAGTTGAGTGTTGTGCCCATGGAGAGAAGGGCTTTCTGTCTCGGACATCATACCTGTAACTTACCGATAGTCACAAGATTCTCATATTATTCCACAATAGAAATACTTCAGTAGTCTACAATCTAACTTTAATTACTCGATGGTCTGCTCAAATGTGTGATCTTTTAACAAGACCAATGGTATGAGAAAAGGAAACAAGATAATACGTTTAACCCACATCGGAGGAACTTGTTCATTTGACCAATACAATCTAGAAGATCGTGCATTGGTTGGACAATAGTGGGACATTGGACGATTTGACAATGGCCTTGCCGACTTGGGAGATGATGATCGAGAAGAAGAAGAGCAATGAAGTGATTTTGTATTGTGAGATGTGATTGGATGAGAGATTAGAAGTTGTTGTATTTAAAGAAGTAGGAAATGCACTTTTTAACTCATGGAGTGATTTGATGACATCTGGTCAATTGCCTCATTGGAGTTTTAATAGAGCTCTCTATCATTTACATTTATCCTAATTTTTATAAATAAAAATAAAAGAATTAAAAGTTTTAGTCCACATTTTAATGCTGACTCAACTTTAGGTTTCGCAATGCTGAAAATCATCAACGTGAGCAAAACATATTCTGTTGTTCTTAAAGAATCAAAGCACATGAAAGAAAATTTCAACTTGGATAAGTGTTGATTGGATCTGAGAAACTTGGAATCATCTCCTGCCACGGCTTTAGGATTAGGTCTAGCAAGAAAATTTGACAACAGAAAGAAAAAGCCTTATCAAGTATTGGAGGCAGTCAAATCGGCAAATTCGACGTTTGAATTCAAATCAGAGGCAAGTCCTTTCCTACATAGGTCTATTACGCTGCGTATGGTTACTGTAATCCATATACTGAGACGAAATGAAACAAAAATTTAGAGATAGAACAGAACAAAAATTAGAAATAATGAGGTATTTGGTTATAATGGACAAAATAGATAAAATTGTGTATCTCGAGGACAGAAATGTGTTTAGTTGTAGTTGATAGAACATAGAAAACAGTGTCAATGACTAAAGTACCCTTGCAGTATAATATGATTAAAAATATGTAATTCATTGGTTATTTTAAAACAAATGATTTGTATTAGTATTTTTTAATTGTACCCATAAATAAGGAATTAAAAAAATGAGGAACCTAAAAATTTAATGAAATGAGCTATTAAATAAAAAAAATTTCGTATAAGTTAACAATAAAATAAATTACGCATATATTTTTTATAATTGTATCAATATTTTTTAATTGTATTTGTATTTTTTAATTACGATTAAATAAAATAAAAAACTTAAATATTTAATGAAATGAGAAACCTAAAAATTTAATGAAATGAGTTATTGAATAAAAAAATCCTACAAGTTAGAAATTCTAGTGCATAATAATTTAATAAAACATCTAAGCATTCATGAAATTAATTACATAATAGGTTAAAGATACATTCAAGCCCTATATTTTATTAAGAATGTCATTTTTTACTATTTTTAGTAATAATATGAGGGTATTTTTATCTAATAGCCTCCGTGTTTTGTTTTTGTAACAGGCACAAGAAAGTTGTGCCACAGTTTTGGAAGGAACAAAAAATTGTGTTTTTGTGAACTAGAGACGGAACAAAAATGAGTAGTGCCAGCATACAAATACTGCTGGACACAAGATTTTTGTGTTTTGTTATCTGTCTCCACTCACAAAGACATTAACCAAACCCAATGCAAAGAGGAGACAGCTGGAGCCGCGAGACAAGGAGGACGGAGCTATTAGACTGTCAAGCTAAATGAAATTTGGATCCCTAAATAAGTCCCAAAAGTAAAAGAGTGGGTTTAATTCGGTTCATGTTGTTGATTAGTGACAACATGAGATTTATTAGAATTATTAAAAAATGTCGGCTTATTTTTTAAATAAAATGTAAACATAAATTTAAATTTTCATTAATTTGAATTCAAAATATAATAACTTTTACATAATTAAAATTCTTTTCGAATACTATTAAATATTAAGATACAAATTAAATTTTTATAAAATTATTTCTTTTGAACTAACTCGTCTAATAAAATTTATTATGAATGTATTTCCTTTTTGAAAAAGATAAGACTTTAAGGTATGTATTTGTCACATTTGTATTTAAAATATTTATTGAAGTAAAATAGATTAATACGAAAATTTATAGAAATCAACACTTCATTAATAAAATTTAGCTTGTTACCAAGTCAGGGAGAGAGGTAGGTGTATGTTTTCAACCATCAGAAAAAAAAAAAGTGCAATTTAGTTAGCATTTTTTAATACAAATGTATACATAAATGAAAGCAAAACATGTCGTTAGTTACGAGACTATGACATTTAGTGTCATTAATTTTTGATCCTTCTATAAAATTGGCTATTACTAGATTATCATCTATATCCTATAATCATCAAAACCAAAGGAAAGGAAAGGAAAATTCAAATGAAAAGAATAATGAAGCTGGTAAAGCGGCAAATCTTCAAGCAAGCTTCACTCCTAAAAACTCAGGTAGGGATCTTAGTACCAATCATTGGAAAACAAGCGGAAAAAATGAAAGAATACCAAATATTAAGATGAGCATATTAGTTTGAAATGTTAGGAGCTTAAATTGTCCAAATAAACAATTGGACGTTGGAGACATTCGCAGTATGAAAAAGCCAAGTTTTGTCGACCTTATAGTGACTAAAATAAAAGTTGAGTAGTTCCAACAAGGATTGACTTTTTTGCAAAAGTGATGGACAAAAATTAGTAAACATGTTACTTATCCAAATGGCAGAGTCATAGTTTCAATTGATCCCTCCATCTATAGCCTAGTAAACTAGTATTATACAGATCAATTTATTCACTATGAATTGATTCCCAACGCATCTAGCAATAACTATAATCTATGCAGGCAATTAGGCGTACCAAATAAACTTATTATGGGCATAATTGATTAGATTAGGATCGTCAATTTAACTATGTTTGTTGGCCGGTGATTACAATTACACCTTGCCCCTACTAAATCATAAAGGAGTAGTAAGTATATTCAATCCATATATTATGAGCTCATTCATTTAGCTTCTAATTTATTTTTGGAAGATTTTAAATTTGATGGTGTCTTTTTTCACCTACAGCAAAAATCAAAATGGGAATAGGCTAATCCAAAGGAATCTAGACAGATGGCTAGTAAATGGGACTTGGTTGAGTAAGTTCCTTGATAGTTACCATCACTTTGGGAACCTGTGTTCTTTGATCACTCTTACATGATGGTTGATTTGAACGTAAGGTCAAGAATTAGCAAGGCATCCTTTAAATTTTTTTAACTCTCTACTCCACCATCCTATATTTGAGTATGCAGTTTCTTGTGGAATAATGCTTAAGTAATAGGCTTTTAAGCATATCAATGTGTTTAGAAACTTAAAAGGATTAAACCTAAATATGTATAAATCTTGAAAAGCAATATTGGCCATTTACTATTGGATAAGAAGGAAAGCCTTGATGTATTGAATAGGGCCCAAGGCGCTTCATCCTATGGATTTATCACTGAAGGTAGTAGAGAAAGAAGAGCTAAGAGGGTACTACAGCACCTTAGAGACATATAGCTCATAACTGAGATAGAAGGTAAGCATTCTTTGGTTATATGAAGGAGATAGAAAATACAAATGTTTCCACAGTGTGATCTGATACAAGAGAAATAGAAACAAAATTCTAGCACCGAAGGATTATGAGGGGAATAATATTTATGATAAATATAGACTCAAGGAAATGGCTAGGGAACACCTCAGTAATATCCTAAGGAAGGCAAGTAGTGTCTCAAACTTTCCTAAGAAGATTAGAAAATCATTGGCAGGCTCCCTCCCATCTCATCACATCCTAGATTTGATCAAAGAGGTTGCAATGAAGAAATTAATGTAGTACTATTCTGACTCCATCTAGACAAAGCACCTCAGCTATATGACTTTAATGCTAGATTTTTTCAAAGCACTTGGAATCAAATATGTTCAATGGTGATCAATAAAACCATGAAATTCTTTAAGAGTGTGAGATTGTTGACTGAATTGAATAAGATATATTTGTGTTTAGTTCCCAAGATTCCTAATCCATTAAGTATGAATGATTACAAACCAATTTCCTATTTAAATGTGATATATAAGGTTATCTTAAAGTCTTTGCTAACAGATTGAAAGTTACTCTCCTTGACATTATTAACTCTATTGAAAGTGAATATGTGTATGAAATCAGTATAGGAGATAATATAATGCTTGCTTATGAACTATTCATAGGATATAGTACCAACATGCATATCGAAAGTTATGACTTGCAGGTTGACTTTGTTAAGGCTTTTGACAATTTCAATTGGAATTTCATTTTATGCTCCCTCCATTTGGTTAGTTTTCCTTACAAGTTTACATATTGAATAATAGCATGCATCACTTCAGTTTCCTACTCATTCATTGTCAATAGGGATATTCCAATCATTTTAAAGTAGGTCAGGGTCTCAAATAAGAAGGCCCTTTGTCTCCATATTTATTTGTAGTCACAATGGAAATTCTTTCAAGGATCACTAATGTAAACATCTTCAAAACTCTCAACTTTATATTTCATTACAAATGTGGCAATTTGGGTATATCCTAACTTATATTTGCTAATGATCTCATTATGCACAGTGTTGCAAACACTAATTCAATCAATGTACTTATTAAACCAATAAAATATTTCAATGGAATCTCAAGTCTGTTTTATAACCCTCTGAAAAGCTCATGCTATATGTTAATCTCTTCTTAATCTGACTGAGAATTATGCTTCCTTCTTTTAAGTATCTAAAAGTACCAATCTCCTCAAAGAGATTAAAATTAGTATAGATGTAAAATTTAGTGTGTTTTCTAGGTGTTAAAGTGTATTTTTAGTTTTTTTTAGATGATAATTATATGCTTAGGACTTATATTTATGTTCTTATTAGTGTTTTTATATGTTTTATTTGATTGCATATTGTTTATGGCAAGAATTTGATCTTAATTATATGTTTCAATGGTTTTTTCATGTAATTGGTGATGATTGAAGATAGTAAAAATTAAAGAAAAGATGAAGAAAAAGTTAGAAAATAATTTTTGGCATAATCGTACATAATTATGCACAATCGTGCATGAGCGGAAGTAAGTTGAAGAAACTTTAGCATGAATGTGCCAGATATGTTTTCATACTTTTGACACTTTAAAGCTATTTTGGAAGAAAAATACATGGAAAAATCCTAAAAGGCTCAATAGTGGATAAGGAAGAGAAAAGTGTACACGGTAATTTCAACCTAAACTACAACCATCCTCCTCTAACTTAGGTATGACATTGGAAGATATAGTCAAGTCTCTTGCTGTTAACACCTTGTAATTCTAGAAAGATGGAAAAAAGTTTCAGTACGTGACGAGATCTCGATTTCATGAGACAAGGTGTAGCATTTAGAATTTGAAGAACTAGGTAAGTCAAATGGCAGCTGTTATCAACCTTTTAGAAGATCAAAAAGGAGGAAAATTTCCATTACAACTAGAGATAATTCTAAAGAATATTAGTACAATCATCTTGGCGAGTGATAGGAAGATTAAGAATCCTAAAAGGACCACACATAGGATGACCAATAAAGAGGAAGGTGAGAAGGTGCTAGAAGAAGAAAGAAATCCCTCATCTAGTTTAAAAGCAAATTTTGAATCTCCAAATGCAATTAAGATTAACCCCCACCTTTTCCTAGCAAGGTAGCAAAGTCAAACAATAAGGATAAGGAGATCTAAGAGACCTTTTGGAAGGTTGAGGTGAGCATACTATTACAGGATGCAATTAAGCAGGCGTTAAAGTATGCAAAATTCCTTAAGGAATTGTGTACTATAAAGTAGAAGTTAAGAGGTAGCAAAATGATCAAGATAGGTGAAAATGTTTATGTGGTCTTCCAACTATCATTTAAGTGTAAAGACACAAGCATGTTTACCATTCCTTGTAAAATTGGTAAAACTATAATTAAATAAGTCATCTTAGATTTAGTATCATCGATTAATGTTATACCTCATTCCATTTATGATTCTTTAAATTTAGTCTTGTTAAAATAAACTAGTGTATCATACAACTGGATGATCGCATTAATGCTTATTCAGCTAAGGTGAATGAGGATGTGCATGTGCTAGACCCCAAACTTTTCTTGAAAATTAGAATTATTAAATGAGAAATTGTTGGCGTTTAGTTATAAGTAAAATTAGAATTTTTGAATTAGAAATTTATGGAGTTAATTTATGAATATTTTTAATTACATATGGTTGTATGGATTAAATGGAAGTGTTAGAATTAAGTTAAAAATTTAAAAGGTATTAGTGTAAATATGAAAGGGTAAGTT
This sequence comes from Erythroxylum flavicans, assembly GCA_027576715.1. Taxonomy (NCBI): domain Eukaryota; kingdom Viridiplantae; phylum Streptophyta; class Magnoliopsida; order Malpighiales; family Erythroxylaceae; genus Erythroxylum; species Erythroxylum flavicans. The sequence continues at coordinate 6,598 of JANZXP010081047.1, forward strand.
TGGAAAACTAGAAGTTGTCTTAAAATTTATAAGAAAAGAAGGTGAAGAAATTCATGTAAGAAAGAAAGAACGAGAGAAGTCGTAGAAGAACCTAGAAGAAACTAGAGAAAGAGGAAGAGAGTCGTGTAAGGGAGAGATGTGTTTGAGAGGTTAGGAAAAAGAGAAAGAGTTGTGTAAAATAAGAAAGAAGAGAGAAGAAAAATGTAGAAAAAAATAGAAGAAGAGAAACAGAAACAGAAAAAGAGGAAGAAGAAGAAGAAGATTTAACTGAGTTTTTTTAGGTAACCTCTTTATTTATTCTTCTTGTTTTGATTAAAGAAGAAAGCAAAGAAACTAGGTTTTTATATGTTGAAAATGAAGAGAGAAAGAAGAGTAACAAAAGATTTATGTTCTTAGATTTTCATGAACTTTTAACTTGATCTTAGTTCTTCTAGTTAGATAAACTAAGATTAAATTAAGTCTAAGCTTATTTTTGGATAATATAGCTTTATGGAAGTTCTAGTTGTGTATGTTGATTGAATGAAAAATATGTTTATTTGAAGGGAACCAAGAAAAGTCGAAATCATGAATAAGAGGAAAGACAAATTTGAGCTTAGAATTACAAGTAAATAGGTGGGTAATATGTTTATGGTTATTGTGATGATGGGCTGATCTATTATATGTTTATGTGTGCTTAAATGGTTGTTTTTGAAACATTGTGAATGTGGGAAAAATGCACTGTGATTTGTTATCATATTTACTTTGAAAGATTTTGCTGTATTTGGTATTAATGATTAGAAGAAAAACATAAAAAGCATGAAAGTATGAGTATGATATGGAATATATAAGCTTTGGAAAATTTGCTTGTGTGGGTAAGAGTGATACCATTCTATTCATCACGTGCACGTTGACCTAAAGCCTTCTCCCGGCTGCTCACTTATGGAACATGAGCTTCAGAAAATGGACTCATTCTGTTCATGGTGCAAACTTCGATTTCACTATTCTGTTTTATGGGATTCTCTCGAGCCATTATGTTTGTGCATTACATCTTAATTTGTTAAATATGGAGCATAATTGAGTGTTATTTTGTGATGACTAAATGAAACATATGAACTGATTTGTGTGGTGACGTATTCACGTCTATGTAAATTCTCAAAATTTAGAAATATATATATAGATCACACTATCCACATTCTAAATTTTGAGAATTTACCTAGACATGAATACGTCACCACACAAATCAGATCATATGTGTGTGTGTGTGTATATATATATATATTGTGTGTGGTTCGTTATCGCTAGCTATAAATGTATTAGCCACTGAGCGTTACAGCTCACCCTATTATTTTTTCACTCCTTAGGCGAAGAAAAAGCAGATCATTATTGAACCCTTGCAAAGCTTTGGCAACTCTATGATTTCAGTCTTTTGTAACTAGTTAGTTCAGAAACTTTTGGGTACTCTAGAAGCATATCAAGCATAAACATTTATGATTGTATTTTTTTTGTATTATGCTATTGATATGGTTTTTGATAAGTAATATGAAGTTATGTACAATCTCTGCTTTGTTAGAGAAATGACGGTAAGAATTGCAGAATTTCTCTTTTATATATGTGCAAAATTCTCTCTATGTTAAGTGTCAATGATGTTGGGATTAAAATCGTTAGATGTTTGAAGGCCTTTGGATAGATTTTTCTAAAGAAATTAGTTTAGTTAGGAGTTTCGTAGGTATGGTTTTAATTGTTAGATTCGGGTCTTTTGTTATAGTTAGCAGTTATATATATTGACAGTAGAGAGAAAAGAGGAAAAAGGGAATAAAATGTGTTCTGAAACTTCAGTGAATAAACTGTATTGATCTAGGCATAATTTGATAAAATTGTCTTCATGAAAGTTGTATAGCTTTCTAACGATATAAAGATTATAATTTTTGGACTTTGGGATTGAAAGTTATGATAAATTAAAGTAGGAGTGTGCAGTCGGAATGTCACGATCATGCACAAGCACGTTCACGAGGAACCCAAATTTTCATGACACGATTGCGACAGTCTACTACTATTTACCAAAATTCTCGATCGTGCACAAGCACGATCACGACACCCCCTTTCATGGCCGTGAGTCTTGTTCTCACACCCGTGACTTTTTTAAAGTCAGGCCTGTGACTTTTACACTTCTTTTTTTATTTATTTAGTTAATTGTTTGTTTAATTGTTTTCACTCTCACCAAGAATTTAATTCTTTTTATCTTAATGTTAGTTATATATATATATATATACTTTTATTTTTAAAAGTCACCCAGGGCTAACACTACCACTAACTTATGCAAAATCTAGTAATCGTTTAACCATTTTTTTAAGCTTGTTCACTTCTTTAATATTACAATCTAACTTAGTCTTTAGTTATTGGTTCTCCTCTTGAAGCATCGTCACATATGCTAGTCGAGACGAAGATGCACCAATAGGCTTATGGCTATACTCAAGACATTTGATATAGCCCGATCTTATACCAAGGACCACTACAACAAAATATGGAGTTTAATGACACAAAAGGTGAAATTTATAGACACTTTCTTGCATCTTAAAAATAATTTTAGACGCTTTATAAAGCGTAAAAAAACAAGTGTCACAAAAACTATTTTCGACGGTTTTCTTATACAGATAGATGCGTCAAAAAATATAATTTTTTTACGCATCTAAGAGTCGAAAAAAAATATTTTTATGCATCTAAGCATCAGAAATCTATCTACACATAGATGCATCGAAAACATACATTTTCAACAATTTTCTTAGACACATAAATGTTATTTTAGACACTTTGTGTAAGCTTTTATATGCTTTCTTCTGTCGACATTTTTCACTTTTAGATAGTTTTTTACGTCAAAAAATTCACCATTTTTAGTAAAAAATAAGTTTATAATTTACTTTTTACATCTTTTTTAAGATCACGCACATTATTATAATAAATTTTAATAAATTATAATAAATTAATCACATAAAAACTTAATTCAAATTGAAATTAGAGAAAGAGAGAGAAGATAGAAACAAAACTCTGGTATTACTTGGCTATTAGAATGACTAATATAGCAATTGGTGGTAACCAATCAATATTACAAGTCGCGTAGATCATTGCTAAAGAAAATCAATCAAACAAACAAATTGCATCGATCCCCTACTCTGTATTTTCTATACATAAGAAGTGCAACCCAGTACATATTAGACATCTTATAGTATTCACGACTAAGTCAAACAAAAAGAACATGAACTTTGCAGCTGCAAATCTCAACTTCAAAAGAACTTCTCTAGTACATTTCCTTACAAGTCAAACCTCACATTCCATCGACTGTTCATATCTGCATTCAGAGTCCAATTATTTTCCTTAATCTGAAAATAAGGCATTTGAAAGATAGAAAGAAGAAAAATAACTTATAAATTAGGTAAGTTAATTATATGATTTGATGGAATCTTACAATGAATACATAAGCACCCAAAAACATGACTAGAAGGTATACCTTACTCATCCACCCATATTCTCCCATATCAAACCAAA
>JANZXP010081048.1:0-10113 GCA_027576715.1 Erythroxylum flavicans
TACAATTCTTCATGAACCAATCATACATCCGCTGGGTTTTACATGGTGAACTACCAGAATATAGATTTATCTCTAAGGAAGAAAGGCTTGACGCTGCAAATGTAGACATTGATGGGACGGGCAATGATAATAATGAAGGCGATGGTGATGAGGAGGATGATGGCATGCAAGATTTGCTTCATGATGTGGGTACTTTCTTAAATGATTGCCAATTGATCAGGATGGAAGGAGTCCTCCTATAGGCCTCGAAGATTCTATTATGGGTGCCTTTCATGAATTGTTGAGTAAAGCAACTAAAGAGTTGTACCTCGGATGTACAAACTTTTCAAAGTTGTCATTTTTAATAAAGTTACTTCATTAAAAGTATACAACAAGTGGAGCAATAAGTCATTTGACATGTTACTTGCTCTACTGAGGGATGTATTACCTAATCGTAAATCTTTGCCGAAGTCTTATTATAAAGCAAATCAATTTCTACAAAGCCTAGGTTTGGGTTATCTGTCGATACATGCATGTAAGTACGATTATTCCCTATTTTTGAAAGAGTATAGGGACTTAGAAAGTTATCCCCAGTATGGAACATCAAGATGGAGAATTAATGATGGCAGGGGTAAGAAGATACCTCATAAAGTATTGTTATACTTTCCGTTAACGTCTAGATTACAACAATTATTCATATCAAGTAAGACCGCTAAACAAATGACATGGCATAATGATAGGCCTAAAGGTGACAGTAATACCATGTTTCATCCTTCTGATGGAGAATCTTAGAAGAGCTTTGATGATCTATATCCTGAGTTTGCCAGAGAACCACGTAATGTTAGACTAGGCTTAGCAACAGATGGATTCAATCTAATGGAAATTTGTCACTTTCGTATAGCGGGTGGCCTGTTGTTATCTTAGCATAAAATTTACCCCTTGGATGTATATGGATGGGTCATTTTTTATGCTATTGTTGGTTATTCCGAAAGCAGTGGTTAAAGACATTGACGTCTATACGAGACCACTAGTAGATGAGTTAAATGAGTTATGGTAGAACGGTTTTGATGTTTTTTATGCTTCAAAAGGAGAAAATTTTCGAATGCATGTGGCTATTATGTGGACTATCAACGACTTTCTAGCCTATGGTAATATTTCTGGGTGGAGCACTAAAGGCTATAAGGCATGCCCTGTTTGTAACAAGCACACTCTTTCTTGTAAGTTAAGAAGTAAGCTTGGTTACTTAAGTTATCGACGTTTTCTTCCTTACGATGATCCATGGAGAAAAAGTAAGAAGTTTGATGGCAAGAGTGATCATCGGCCTATACCTAACTTACCAGATGGAGATGATGTGGTGGAAAAATTATATCATGTGCAGAATATATGTTATGGAAAGCGCCCTAGCAATAAGAGGAGAAGGAGATTGGAAGGAGAGTTGAATTAGAATAAAAAAAAGCATTCTTTTTGATTTACCATATTGGCATAAGTTCAGATTAAGGCATAACCTTGATGTCATGCATATAGAAAAGGTAAAACCAAAGATACTATCAAGGCTTGGCTTGATTTGGAAGATATGAACATTCAAAAGGAATTACACTTGAAAAGAACAACTGATGGAACTATTGTGGCAAAACCTCCAGCATGCTATACAATGTCTATAGATAAGAAGAAGAAGTTTTGCAAGTTTTTAAAGCAGGTGAAGTTTCCAGATGGTTACGCATCTAATATATCTAGATGTGTTAATGTTGATCAAAGGAAGATTATTGGACTTAAGTCTCATGATTGTCATATACTGTTACAAAGCATTCTTCCATTAGGCACGCATGCCATTTGAATAAAGATGTGACAAGTGTTTTAATGGTGTTGGGGGACTTCTTTCGTCGAAACTTGTAAATGAAGTTTAAATAAGGATGATGTACAAAAGATGTGGGATGAGATAACTTTAATCTTATGTAAACTTGAAATGATATACCCACCAGCATTCTTTGATGTCATGGTACATTTGACTATTCATTTTCCAAATGAAGCTTTAGTTGGTGGACCAGTTGCATATAGATGGATGTATCCAATTGAGGGGTATTATTTAAATTTATCCTATCACTCAACAAAGTTAACTGATAGTGTTTAATCATTTGTTAAGACTCCTAGGTACATTAAAGAGATTTGTTAGAAATAAAGCACATCCAGAAGGGTCAATTGTTGAAACATATGTTGTTAAAGAGTGCATGACATTCTGTTTAATGTATCTAAAAGAAATTAAAAGCAACTTCAACGTGCCATAGCAAATCAATGATATGGTTGATGGTAGTGACATATCAGTGTTCTTTCAACGATGTAAGCCGATTGGTGCTGCCAAAACAATTGCTCTTCGTACAGAAGAGCTAGAGATTACACATTAGTATGTGCTTACGAATTTTCATGAGATTAGACCCTTTATTGAGTAAGTTTTTCTAACCTATTATCAAATTAAGATATGTACTAAGTAGGGATATTTCATATAATCTTGATTGAATTTTTTTTATCGATAGTGAGCACATGGATGAGTTGAGGCAACAAAGTTCATTATATATTGACAGGAGACATAGACAATAATTTTCTTCATGGTTAAAGCATTGGGTAAGAAGAATGTTTGTACGTGGTCTACACTAATAATTATATATTATTAATTTTTATTTGTTGTTATAGATGACGACATTAAGTAGCTCCCGTGAAGGAAAAGAGTATTTGTATGCATTAGCATATGGACCTCATAGTTTGGTGCAGAAGTACACTGTATGCAATACAAATGGCATGCGATTTCGTACTAAAGCCTGTGATCTACGCAGGGTTATACAAAATAGTGGTGTTACAATGTTAGGAAATTATGGGGAAGATAATAATACATTTTATGGGGTTCTGACAGATATTATCAGGCTTGAATATGTTAGGGGTAAAAATGTTGTGCTTTTCAAGTGCAAATGGTATGGTCTTGTAAATTCGAATATGAGGGTCAACGGCATTGTAAAAAGCGTCAATGCAACTAAGTTTTGGTACAAGGATGACCCATTTATTTTGGCAAATCAAGCAAAGTAAGTCTTTTATGTGGAAGATTTGTTATTCGGTCCAAATTGGAGGATTGTGCAAGAATGTGAAATTAGACGTGCATATGATATCCCTTCACTTGGTAATGAAGAAGGTTCAAATGACGTTGAGGAGTCTGATGAAGTTCCAATGGAAGTCAAGGAATGTTCCTTAAAGTTTTTAGATCAAAATGATATTCCATATGATGTAATAAATAATGTTTTATTGAATTCCGAGCAACGTTTGAATGATGATTTGGAGGACTTAGAGACAAGCAATAGTGAGAATGAATGTGATATTGTATTGGAAGAGTCCACCGACGACGACGATGAATAAATTCTTATTATGCAATTGAACCTTTATTGTTTTATCTTCATTATTGTATGCAGAATTTATTATAGATTTATATTCAACATGAAGATAGCTACTATTGCTTTGTGTCGCTGAGAATCATTGTCAAATAGTAACTTCTTGCTATCATTGACGAAGTTGAGCTTTTCAGAACACAGATTTTCACCCATACACCCCTCTATTTGGGCAAATTTAGATGAGAGGTGTATGAATTCCTTTACACCTTCAGCAAAATGCTCATAGTCTAGTGACAGACGTATGAAGGTTTCAAAAATCACTTCTGAAATATTTTGCATCTTCTCATAATTAACCATATTCATGGATTCAAGAATGTAAACCAGCCCCTTACTATGTAAATAATCGTTACTGTGATTTTTAATCTCATTACGGTAAAATAAGAAATATGAAATGTACTATGGTTCTGTACACTAATTTATCTCTATTTTGCATACCAATGTACTATGGTTCACTTATGAAGATTATTTATTAACTTCTTTTTAGATAAATAAAAAGTGTAGCAATAGAAGAATGTTTAATATATGGACTTTTTTGTTTTTGGCAAGTTACTTTTTTTATATGATTTAGTACAATACATTTAAGTAACTTATGCATGTAGCTTATTCATGTATAAACTTTAACTGTCCTAATTCTTAGTGTGGCAATAAATATGTGTTCTTGCTGTAAATATGGACAAAGATACTAGCTTTAAAAATAATTACCTTGTAATTATTTCATTCAATTAGTTAATCTGCTGGTTACTATTAATGTCTCTTAAATTTTTTGCTGCATTCATTTAGTTTCATATCTATTTTTATTATGTATAATAGGAAGGACCAACTCCTTCTTTGGTGAAGGCTGAAGTTCCATGGTCAGCTTGAAGGGGAAATCTTTCTGTTAACGGGTAACCATAAAAATTATATCTGAAATCCCTCTTTTTAACCATCTTCTTTCTTATAGCAATACATGGTTTCTTAATGCTACTGCTCTAATTCATGAAATTATTTAAATCAATTTTTGTAGAATTCTAAAACTAATTAGATGTTTTTTAAGTTTTTACATTACCAGTATCATTTTAACAAGTTCAATTGCTGCTTTTCATAATGGATACTGAACAATTCATAGATTCTGGCATAACATCTGCTAATATCTTAGAGGTTAATACTTTTCTCTCTTTCTTTTTAGTCTTTGCTATTAGGAATTTTTAGCTCATTGTTATCAATGAATTTTATTTCTATAAAACTTTCAAGAAATCTTTAAATGAATAGCCCTTTATCAAATCCTGAACTAGTATCATATCATCTCTAATTAGTCTTCTTATAATGAAAGCACCTTGAGTTTGACTAACACTAATATAAGGGGATTTTAAGACTAGCTTAGAAGTACTCTCAAATATTAGAAGTACTCTCAGATATATGCTGGAAGTTTGTTCATATAACTTCTAGCATATAAATATATAATCAAATAGGTATACTGAAAAACTAGCTATTATTAGTCAAAAGTCACAACTGGGACTTTATGTTTTTTATTCCCTTCCAACTGAATGTTTACAAGATATGCTTGGGAATCATTCCTCCTAAGCCATCTTGCTCTGTACAATTTTTTAGTAAATGTAGTGAACCAATTCTTCCCACAAAGAAAAAATCTATTTTATGACTTTGATCAAATACAATACTTTATAACTATTATTGTTCAATGATTTTTTATATTAAAATCATAATTTTAATTCTTTTACAGTAAATTTATTAAGATATACATTTTATATTATATAACAAAATAGACGCTATATATAGTTTAGAAAAATACACTTTTCTGTGATTTAATCAAATATAATATTTCTAATTATTATTTTTCAAGGATTTTATATTGTAATATCATAATTTGTATTCGTTTACAAATAATTTGTATTTAAAAATATAAAATTTACATGTTTATGAATGTAAACTTTCATTATTTATGAAATGGTAAAATGCATGTAATGTTACTTAAATAATCAGTTAATTCAAAAGCTAAAATCAAATGGTTTGATATTTTACAACTAAGGAAATAGGGATGTTTGGGTGTTTTATAAATGAAAGCAACAAATCGGGTTATGTTAAAAAAAAAGCTTGGAGGTTAATCAAAGATAGGCAGGTCTTGTGGGTGAGTGGGTCCATGTTTACTCTATTCCAAAGATAATAACTTATGGAACGTCAAATTTCTCGCCAATACTTCCTCAAATGTTAAATTTATTAGCAAAGTAAGAGACATAAGAGGTGAATGTTTTAGCCAGGTTAGTAATGGTGAGCTTATATCATTTTGGTTTGATAGTTAGACTCCATTTGGACCCTTAGATCAGAATGAAGAACTGGCTCCTTTTAAAAACATGATTCATCAGAATGTTAATATTGCTCAGACTTTGTTCATGAGAAATTTCACAGTAAGATCCCTCTCCAACTTAAATGTGGCTTCTTTCTTAGCTAACTTTAGACTACAGTTAAATGCAAAGGGTCATGTGGAAGCTATCAACATTAGGTATGTCTATGAGTGCATCATACAGGAGTCTATATAGGGAAACCAACTTCCTAGAGCTTGTATAGACTAGTAAGGTGCAAAGATCAAAAAGTAAGTTGGTATAGACTGGTAAGGTGTGAATATTACCTTCCTGTAGTTGCTTGTACCATTGGAGTTTTTTCTGATGCAAATCATTGATTCATCCCCTTTCTTGCATCAACTAGTTCCATCTATATTGGCTTTTTCAAAAGCTTAAAGGGATAGTCACAAAGCTGACTTCTTATTGTAAAGCCCTAATTAAGTATACCATATATTTGCATCTTATTTCCTTAGGTTACTGGTAGATATATCACATACTACTTTAGTGTTAATAGTCCTATTACCTCTGTATAATTACTTATGTTGAAGGTTTTTTAGCCCATTACACAAACATAAAAACATATGCTTGTATTTTGTTAAGAATATAATGGAGAATCAGAAATGCAAAGACCCAAAATCATTCTATACTCAAATGCATAATAGAAATGAGTTGCATGCTTCCCACATAACTAAGTTTTCTCATTTTCCAACTATGGATTTTTTTAGTTATTTTAGTTATTTACTTATAAGACTGAGGTAGTTGAAAAGGAGCTAAGAAAGAATGGAAAGCAGCCCCTCACCATATATTTTCAGAATAGAATATGATACTTTAGTTCCCTGTATGGAGCTAGAAGATTTGTTGATCCCATCCTAGGTCTCATTAAATAGCTTCAAACTTTCTTTGACATATTCACAAGGTGTCCATAACCAAGTTATCACACAATTGAATTGTTACTATTGTATTATGCTTTAAATTATGGTAGGCTTCTACACTCACCACAATTGTGAAATATTATATCTAACATACTTATGTGTTAAAGGGAATTCAGTTAACTTATAAAATATCAGTCTTATTGTGGTTGCTCATGTTAATATTAGCACGTAGTAGTTAACTTGTGAAATATCAGTCTTATTATGGTTGCTCATGTTAATATCAGCCCACAGTAGTTAACTTGTGAAATATCAGTCTTATTGTGGTTGCTCATGTTAATATCAGCACACAGTAGTTAACTTGTGAAATATCAGTCTTATTGTGGTTGCTAATCTTTTTTGCAAACATAGCACATTAACCATAACAATTCAAATTTTAGATACAATAGTCGTTTTGGGTGGTTGTGATCAGAAGAAGACAAACTAACACCAAAATTACAGAGAAAAACAAAATCAGACATAGAATAAAAATTAATAAAGGGCTTACACTTTTGCTTGATCCACGCTGTTGATTGAGCTGCAGATTCAGATCATCAACTTGCTCCTTTAACTTTGTGATATCTACCTTTGATTGATTTACTTCTTCAATATTTGCCTTCATCTGTGCCACAAGTTAACATCTTGATATGCCATTGCGATGATTACATATACTAGATCAGAATTCCTTTTAACACACAGTAGTTGCTCATGTTCTAGTCCTATTACCTCTATATAATTACTTATATTGAAGGTTTTTTAGCCCATTACATAAATATAAGAACATATGCTGGTATTTTGTTAAGAATATGATGGAGAGTCAGAAATCCAAAAACCCAAAAACATTCTATACTCAAATGCACAATAGAAATGAGTTACATTCTTCCCACATAACTAGTAAGTTTGTTGACAGAAACAAATTCATTAAACTATATCAGGTAAAGATAATGGATTCCAGGGCTTTAGGCCATATGCACTAGCTCAACTAAGTTGTCCATTTTCTTTTTTAAAAAAGACAATATACTCAAAACTCTTTATGTTGTGTTTTCTTTTTTCAATTTGATTATCCCTCTATTTTGTTCTAGTTCATATCTTTTAATTTCACATCTTTGCTAATGTCTTTATAGATTCATGTTCTCATGTTTTGGGAAATGATGTTGTAAGAGTAATGCACACTAACAGTAGTTGCTCATGCACACTAACAGTAATGCACACTAACAGTAGTTACTCATATTCTCATATTCTCATGTTCAGGTAAATAGTAGTGTTGCTGTTCATTGTTATTTTTGGCAAAGAGAGCCAAATTGAATCCAAACCATCCCTCCCAAAGGTAAAGATCTCAACTTGTTATTAATATTGCTCTTTTTTGTTTGATAGTGTTTAAGTTTTAACCGGGAATTTTCTGTGCTGGCCTTGGTTGGATGTTTGGACATTGTAGGATAAATTTATTAGGTTGTTGTTTTCAATTTTGAGATTTCTTTACTTGAATATTCAAATATATCATTTAGCTAGGTTTAGTGCTAATGTTATGGCTAACTAGGGACCGACATCTAAAAATGTGGGAGATCTATGATGCCATTAGATGGTGTTTGATTATTATAGTGACCTTAAGACATCCTTTACTATTTCTTATCCCGCTTTATAAGTAGTTTATAAAGATCTTTTGAATATCGTTGACTATTTTGGCTAGTAAAGCAATATTGGAGCTCCAGTATATGTGCATTCCATTAAGGATTGCCTGAATTAATTGCATTTTACCTATATAAGAGAGTTTATGGATAACCATAGCATTTTTTATTCAGGATAGAGTCATAAAGAGGTTTACAGTTTTGAAATGTTAGTTTTTAGGTTGAAATTGACATCTAAGGTATTTGATAGGTGTTGTTGAAAGTTAAAGGCTAGAGATTTAAACTAGTGTCTGTTTTAGTTAATCAATATTTTGTTAAGACTATGATTTGGCTTTTCTCCTTATTGATAACCAATATAGATATTTTTTAGATTCTTCCAGCCCTTTAAGGAGTAACCTTACTAACATATCACCAACTTTACAAAGAAGCAATAAATCATTAACAAATGACAAGTTAAGGAGTTTAATTCTTTTACATTTTTAGTATTATTTTAAATATCCCCTTAAGTTTTCTTGTGATTTATCATCTTTATGAAAACCTCTATAGCTATAAGAAATAGGTAAGGAGATATGTAATCTCTTTGTCTAACTCTATTTGCTCCTCTGACCATTTGTGTTGCTTCACCATTGATTAAAACATTATAGGATGGGGTGGAAATATACTCATATATCCAATTAGGTTACATTTTAGGTAATATAAATGCTTGGAGAGCATGAAGTAGAAAAGACCAGTTAAGTTAGCTAAAACTTTGGTGAAATCTATCTTCATAATATAACTCTCGATGGCAATATTATAGCAAGATATTGGCCTGCAGACTTGAAATTAAGAGGGGTTAAGGGTTTTGGGTATTAAACAAAGTAATTTTTTGTTTAGCTCTGTTAGGAGAATTCATGAATTAAAGACTTCTTTAACCATCATACAGACACTAGTTTTAGCTAAGTTATAAAATTTTTGGAAACAGAAAGTAATGAAGCCATCAGGGCGTAGTGATTTGCTTCTTAAAAGATAAACAAGGCTTTTTGATTTATGACGTGGTGATGGGAACTGTTGAGGAAATCTAATGTTAAATTGAATGTAGGTGATTGACATGGGACTTGGTCTACCCAAGAAGAAGAATAAGGCTGCACCAAGCAACTTAGTACCGACACAACTACAGTCGCGGTACCATAAGCTTTTTGGAAGTGTAGCTGATGAGCCATCTGCTCGTACACATCCAAAAGATTAGACACCTGCACCTTGTGAGCCTACTCCAACACCAAAAGATGTCACATCTGCGCCTATTACTCATCCAAGAGATAAGTATCTACAAATTTTGAGAATGCGATGCAATATTAGTTCTCCATCAAGTTCTCAAGAGATACCTCCATCAACTTCTCAAGCGATGCCTCCAGCTTCTAATCAGCCACCAGTAAATGACATGAGCCCCTTTCCCAGTATTAGTGCTACCTCTACAAGCACTGCTGGTATAATCTTTCACATCACATTGGTTAAACATACAAGTTTAATAATTTTTTATCTAACCAATTAAGAGTATGTTATATGTTAATTGTAAAATATTCCTTGCTATATTTTAAGATCCACGACTGATCCAAAAAAGACAAGAGGTGTCACAAAAGGACACGGATTGGCAAAGATTAATAAGGTGATAAGTAAGAGATTGGAGATAGAGATCTCCCTCACTGAAGGACGACTAACTAACTTTATACAGTTTGCCAAATTATCGAGTGAGATTGGTGTGGTATCCCGAACCACCTTACCTGTACGAACAAAATGGAAAAAAATAACTAATGAGGAGTTGGACATTGCATTTGATAAGTTAGACGTAAGTATTATAAAACTA
>JANZXP010081049.1:0-10112 GCA_027576715.1 Erythroxylum flavicans
ACGCCACCCTCGCGGGGCACGGATCCGGGTATCACTGTCGATATCGGGTTCGGTTCAGCGGGAGTGGGGTGTTACACATTACCTTTGGATCAAATGTTTTTAAAATTTTGATACCAATATAGTTACGTAACTTAACTGGGTTTTCAAACTATTTTAAACTTGATTAAAACTGCAATTTTGTCATTTTCTTATAAAGTGGACAGTTATTAATTGTAATTTTGTCTTTTTAATATATTATTGGTTAAGTTACGTAATTTGATCCAGATAAGGGTAATAAAGTGACCCAATAAATAATCTAGATTAATGGGTCGAAGTTCTGGTAGAAAATGGATCCCTTTTAGTATGGACTTGGTCTATATCGGATTTGTGATGGGAAAGCCCAATATGAAAGCTATATAAATAGGTTATGGTCTCCTGCAGTTGCTCATATCAATCGTAAGCATACGGTTCTCTGACTCATTAAGATAGCTTAAGTATTGAGAAAACTATAGAAAGACCTAAACCTCATGTTGGGAAACACTTTTCGTAAAAGTCCCAGGATATTCGTGATTCTTTGGAGCTCAGAATCGGCATCGAAATCAGAGATGGAATTGAAATCAAGTATTCTGCATTTCCTTTATTTTTAACCCTTTCATATATGATCTTGGGCATGTAATAAAGCCGGTACTACATATTATACTTTTTTGATCAACATATAATAAATTTTATAGGATGTATTTTAAACATTGTCATTAGTAATGTGTGAATGAAAACTTCCTAGGAAATGGAGAAGTAGAGATTTGAATACGAATCACATCATGAACGTTATGCTAACAAGATAAATCTGGACAATTTGGACCGAAATTACATCATTATTATGTCTGGCCTAGCTAGTTAGGCTTGAACGTGACTTTAGTAAATATAAGCTGACTCGTCTCTATTTTGAATTGGAGAAGGAAATGGAATAGTTTAATCCTTTTTGTCTTAACTTTAGTAAGAATTGGAAGTAGGTAGGAACCACAGTTCTATCAAATAAGCATTGTGAATTAAGTTTAAACCCAAATATTTGGGAATAACCGAATTAGTTAAAGAATACACATGATCAATTATTGTTCATAAATAAATAACTATCCAAGGTTTTATCTAATAATAATAATAGGTGTTGAGTATTTGGGCGAATAAATGAGGTAAGAGAGGTCTATACGATTAATTAATGTTAATATCTAAACACAATGTAATTCCCATTCATTTATAGAATTATAGGTTTTAACCAAGAAGTTTGAAGCTATTCCAAGATTTGTATGGATTGTTAGGGAAAAAAAGGCATGTTAAAGCCCCAGACAACAAAACTCAATCGTTTTTCCTTTTTCAAACGAATAAGACTATATAAGACGATTAAAGAAAGACCAATTTCTAAGTTTTTACAAGGCTCAATCTTCAATCACATAACATCCTATGCTCTCTTCTCTTACCTATCAATTTAAAGTAATAATCTATCCGCTTATGACCAACAGTTTAAAATATACTTTCACTCCATAATATTTGGTCAACATTAAGTCTGTCACCTTAAGATATAAAAAACCATAATACAATAAGTAGGATCATTCATAATGTTTTATAGGCTCGGAATAAAGTAAAAAAGCAAATTTTAATAAATCGACAATATACAAATATGAAAATTTTAAAAGTATAATTTTATTATTAAAATTTAATATCTATACATAAGTGACTCAAGTCATAAATCTACATATTTAATAAAATACTAATCATAACAATAATTAACATCATCTTGCAAATGTCAGCAATAATAAAATCACTAAAAATAATAGAAGCAAAAATAAAATAATAGTAGTAACAACTGAACAACAACATCATATTGCAAAACACCAAGAGAATTGAACTAATAAGCACATAGATAATCGCAAAAAACAATTTTTTTCACACATTTCTATATGTAAAATCATTAATAATAGTATCAAGATCAATATTGTCCAACATATCCTTCTTGATACGTAAAATAGCCAAATCATTCGATCTTTTTGTGATATTGATGACCTCTAAGTAAGCGTTTAATAATTTTAACTTTGAAATTTTTCTCTCATTGATGCTACAATCACAGGTATAGTCAATAGAATCTGATAAGCAATTGAAACATTTAGATAACATTTTCAACTTTAACAAATTTAAGAATTTCAAGAGATGACATTAACTTATTTGACAAAGTCATTTGTACACTTTTAATTCAGAAAAAAGATTATTTAAATCCACATCCGACACATTAACATAAGAAAAAATAGTTATAAAAATAGTTCAAATTTCTTTTAGTTTATTATCATCTAAAGAACTCAACTTCTTTTAATCAAATAAGAATCCAAACATACTTTCATATGTCATTAAATGTTCAAATTTATTCTTTAGCAAAGCAATTGCCATATCCACAATAATTAGAAGTGCTAAATGTCATGGGATTTCTTTCACTCGAGCTCCACAAGCGGAACTAGTACACTTTTCTCCCAAACTTGAGTGTAGCTAGTCAGCCTTCTCTGAAGCTGCCTACTTGAACTATGAAGAACTAAGCAAACAAAGAAGACACGAATAAGAGATCGTAAGGAAGCTTGGATACTTCTATTGTTTTAAACTCTTGGATTCTTGGATTGTTACAAATTAGGGAGTCATCCCCTAGATGGTGAGGATTGATTTGATCCAACAGTGGAGATTAGTCCCTACAAAATATCTCCTATATATAAATTACAATAATGCCCCTATCTAAAATCTTCCATACTACTCTAGATGCTTTATGTACTAGATACATATTTACATCATCCTATAACCTTCTATAATGTTCCAGAGTGTTCCACAATGTTCCATGAGCTTTTTGTCTAATATCTGATTTTCGGAGCATGTTTAGGGTTTGAACCCTAGAATATTGAAAGTGAAAAATAGCATTGAAAGCATTTCATTTGCATAGTATACACATATAAATTATAATTCGTACACATTACAAAAATAACATATACACTCAATTGAGATGTCCCGGGGTATGAAAGATTTTAAATGAACAAGATGTGAATTATGAATTTTTAGGTCTTGAATTTTGGTTTGATTGGATTCCAATTAGTAATTTGGAATTAAATGTTATTAATTGGAAGAGTGATGAATTAATAGGTACATTTGGACTAGAAAAAAATTCCAAGTAGTCAGATAATTTGATACATGAAAAATTAGGGTGGATAAGCCCATAATTGAGTGACATTTATTTTAGTTAAATAAGTGATAAATGAACTAGTCATTAATTGACAAACGGAACAATTATAGAGTGCTAAGTCGACCAATTAATGTGTGACATGTGGATTAATTAATTGGTGACATATGGCTAATGTGTGGATAAATGGCAACATATGACGTTAATACATGGCATATATGCCTTAAGACATATGGCTAGATTTATGTGAAGATACCTAGCACTTAGAGAAGAAGGGTTCAGCAAGGGTAGTTTCTGTTGGCTTTCTCTTTCCTTCACTACTGAAATTGCTCCTATTTTCTCTCTGCATGTTGGTTAAACCCTAGATCAAATTACTACATAAAATCCACATATTAATTCCTCATAAAATAGCCAAGAAACTAGTTCAAAGTAATCTTCATATTGCTATCCAAAATAAACGTATTTTCACCATAAGTTGTGATGAATCTTACATGATTGGAGGACTAGTTGAATCTGAAGTGTGGAGAAATTGAAAGCTTAAAAAGTAAGTAGCAATATGATCTTTATGGCATGCTTAAATGATGCTTGAATTAGAATGAAATGTATATGATATTGGTGATGAGATGTGCTGGAAATATGTTGAATAAATTTGGAAGTTTTAATGTTTGTTCTTGGAGTATGAAAACCATGGAATTATAGGTTGGTTCATAGATGAATTGGAATGGAATTTGATGTATAAAGAAGGTGAATTTATGTTAAAGAAAGATGTGAATATAGTGTTCTTGAATTGGAGATGAATGTGTTTGCATATGAAGTGATTGTTAATGATATAAATAAGCAAAGTTTAACAAACCTTAATGTAATCAAGATGAGGCTAGATGATCATGTAATGGTGCAGGTTTAAAGGGCTTGTAATATGGAAAATTTGGAGTGTAATTGATGATTCTAAGTATGGTAATTCGTGGTGAAATGAAGGAAGAAAGGCACGATCGTGGCCTGATTATTTGGGTTCTATCATGATCATGGTAGAGTCCCCATGATCGTGGCCTGAAGCATAAGGTTCTATCACGATCATAGTAAGGTCTACCACGATCGTGGACAAGGCTTGAACATGAATACTTCTCTTTTAAGTGATATTTGAAACAACTAATGACAAGGTACTTTCCTATGATGCATTTAAGCTTAAAATGAACTAGTTTGATTATTGATTGATGAATTTAGATTAAACAAGTTAATTGAGGTATAAACCTCAGTGCAAACAAGACATATCCAAGTGACAATGTTTAAATGAGCATGAATTGTGAATAATTGAATATGCATTTGATTGATCGACTTTGTAATGTGAATTATGTGTGTATTGTATGATTTTTAGACGCTCAAGTCGAACGCCATCATCTAGACAATACCGGACCATCCAGGCAATAGCATAAACTAGAGTGCACTGTGAGGAACCCAGATGTTCTCACTAGGATTGATTTATTTCTGTTTAACTCCCGGTTATTGAATTGTTAATGATTTGTATGTGATAACTCCAAACATTAATAGTCTGAGGAGTTTGATTTTTGGGAATGTACTGGGAGTGTTCTGTTTGCATATGAATTTGAAAGATATCTATATACTCAACGAAAAGTTGAATGCCAGACTTAGGTCTGATGAACATATGAATCTGATTGTGAATCATGAATAAATGTTATTAATGACATATTTTGTGATTTGATGCATCACATTAATATGTATGATCAGATAAATGCATTGTGACCATAGTGGCCAGTCTGAAAAAGCTTAAAGCTCATAAATGTGCACGTAGAGCCCCTAGCTCCGTGATTAATGAGCCTGGTATCCACAATGAGTACGGGATAATATCTGAAATGAGCCCAATATCCACAAGAGATATGGGACAGTGAATGGCGCTCGGTCACAACAAAATAACAACGAAAGTGGAGTCTCATATACACATGCATTTGTATATATATTGTGAAAACATTTCTGGATTGCGATGATATTGTGATATGCCATATTTGTGTACATTTGATAATATGATTGAATTCTTCTAAAAAGATTATATGCAATAAGTGTAATCTATGATGAATTATTGAGTTGGAAATATTGTGCATTTGGTGTATATTTGAAATATTTGATGTTCTAAATGAGTAAGTACATTAAGGATGGTTCACTCATTGAGTTTGCAAAACTCATCAAAATTGCAATATGACTTTTCAGATACGAGAGAGGAGACCTAGTTCCTAAAATACTCTAGAAGAATGTTTTGGATTAAGAAATGGATCAAAGGTCTGGTCCGTTGACATCTGAGGAGATGTAGTTTGTGTTTATATAGTTATTCATATCATGTAGAACTTTTTGTAAACAAAGGAGTAAACATTTCAGATACTTGTGATGATGTAAATATTTTTTTTAATGACTATTATGTAAATTATCTTAGTGAATAAAATGGAAAAGTTTTCTTTCAATGTTTGTAAAGTGTATAATGCCATAATAAGTATATAAGACTGCTCTAACATGCCATTATCATAGGATATGTTCCTGAATGTCCTCTAGATGTTCAAGTATATACTCCATGGTAGTGTGGTGGTGTTACATTCAGGCTCTTCTATAAAATTCTACCAAGCTCTAGAAGATTCTTTTGAGCAAAACATCACCTTGTAGCCTCTGAAACATGCAGAACATTCTCCCCCACCTAATGTGGCAACGTCCCCGTTTGCTTCATCTCCTCATAAGCTTCGATTTGTTCCTTGAACTACCAAAGTCCCTGAATTGGCTCCCTTCTTGCCTCTCTATCTGGAAGTCCTTTCCATTTCACCAATAGCTCATGTGTGCATGGTTGGTTAGAGTGGCACACTACACAATCAAAAAAGATGGCTTCGACCTCCTTATCTTGCTGAGTACATATTCCCATCGGTAATCTTTTTGAAACCTTATGACTGGGATCTTCCTTATCTTCCTTAAATGGTTTCAACAAGCTGACATGGAATACCGGGTGGAATTTAATTTTTAGAGGTAACTCCACCTTGTAAGCAACATGATTCATCTTCTTGATGATCAGAAATGGCCTTTCATTCCTCCTCAGGAGACTATGGTTAAGCCTATTGGTCCGCATATGCTTGTACATTTTAACAAGCACAAGGTCGCCTACTTGGAATTCTCTAGGTCGCCTCTTTTTATCAGCCCACTTCTTCATCCTTTTGGAGGCCTTCTCTAAATATGTGTGAGCAACTTCAGTTTGCTCGTTTAATTCTTTGGCAAACTTATAAGCTGATGGGCTAACTCCTGTATAACTTGTGGAGATAAAATTAAGAGTCATTGGTTGGCATCCCAACATGATCTCAAATGGACTCCTACCTGTTGATTCACTTCTTTAAAGATTGTAGGAGGATTAGGCAACATCAAGCAACCTTGCCCAATCTTGTTGATTGGCACTCACATAGTGCCTCAGGTACATTTCCAATAATGCATTTACCTACTCCGTTTGGCTATCAATTTAGGGATGGAGGCTTATAGAGAAATTAAGATATATGCCCAAGATCTTAAACAACTCTATCAAAAATGCCCCCGTAAAGTAAGTGTCTCTATTGCTTACGATTGTTTTCGGCACGCCCCAATATTTCACCACATGTTTTGTGAATAAGTGAGTTGTTTGTTCAGAGGTGCAATCCTTGGGTGTCGAAATGAATGTCCCATACTTGGAGAATTGATCCACCGTCATAAATATCCAATTACACCCTTCTGATGTGGGCAAGCCTACTATAAAATTCATAGAGACACTTTCCCAAGGTCTTCATGGAATGGTGAGTGGCTCAAGTAAACCAATAGGCACTTATTGCTCCAACTTATCTTGTTAGCAAACCAAGTATGTTCTCACATAAGCTTCCACATCATCCTTCATTCGAGGCCAATAGTATGAATCTTCCACAAGTGCAAGTGTGCGATGCATACCTGGATGACCCACCTATTTGTTATCATGACATTCATTTATGACTTACTTTCGTAAGCTATCATAGAATGGAATGTACAACCTCTTCTTCTTAGTATACACTAGGCCATCCTCCACCCAGAATCATCTTGTCTTTCCCTCCTTGACAAGCAACATAATGGTTTAGCCTATAATGTCATGCACTAACCCTTCCTTGATGCTATCCTTCAAGTTGCTTCTTAGACTACTAAGATCTGCAAGCTCTCCTTTTCTACTCAAGGCATCTGTAACAAGATTGGCCTTACCAAGCTTGTAATCCATGATGAAGTCGAATTCTGCCAGGAAATCTTACCACCTAGCTTGCTTTGGAGTGAGCTTCTTTTGAGTTTGGAAATAACTAGTGGCAATATTGTCAGTCTTGACCATAAACTTGCTCCCAAGTAAGTAATGACGTCATGTTCTCAAACAATGCACTCTCTTGTACAGCATACCTCCTTTCGATATCATTAAGTTTCTGGCTTTCGTAGGCAATGGGATGCCCTTCTTACATCAATTCACCACCAATGGCAAAGTCAGAAGCATCTATATGTACCTCGAATGACTTGATGTGTTCAGGTAGCGATAACACCGATTCCTTCATGATGGCTGCCTTTAACCCCTGGAATGCTTATTGACATTTGGGAGACCAATCTCATGTTCTCCCTTTCTTCAACAAGTAGAAAAGTAGAGCTGGTATAGAAGAATACCATTGATAAATCTTCTATAGTAATTCACTAAGCCAAAGAAAGATCTTAGCTTGGTCACTTTAGTTGGCGGCTTCCATTTATGAATGGCCTGCACTTTTCCTTGTCCATCCCAAGCTTGCCCCTGCAAATAACATGCCCTAAGAATGCCACCTCTTTTTGGGAAAAAGAACACTTCTCCTTCTTCACATAAATTTCATTGTCCCTCAATGTTTGGAACACTTATCGTAGGTGCCCCACATGTTCCTCCAAGGTCTTGCTGTAAATGACTATATCATCAAGGTATACAATAACAAATTGATCAAGGAATAGAACAAGTGCCTTATTCATGAGGGTGCAAAATGTAGCAAATGCGTTGGTGAGTCCAAAAGGCATGACCAAGAACTCGTACGACCCATACCTTATAACACAAGTCACTTTTGGTTCATCCCTTTTGACTATGCTGACTTGGTAGTATCCCGATCTTAAATCTAACTTGGAAAAATACCTTGCATCTCCAAATTGGTCAAACAACTTTGCAATTGGAGGAATCAGGTACTTGTTCTTGATTGTGATCTTGTTAAGTGTTCAGTAGTTGATGAACAATCGAAGTGATCCATCATGTTTCAATTAATGCCTTAATTCTTCAAGCCCCGGAAGTGCCATTTGATATAGAGTAATTGCGGGAGGTTTAGCTCTAGGTTCCAATTCAATAGCATGATCTACCTCCCTCTTTGGTAGGAGCTTCTTTGGAAGTTCTGCAAGCATTACATCCTTAAACTCTTCAAGGACCTCCTGAATGGGTACAGGTGCTCCAACTCCCTCATCCAATGAACCTTCTTCCAACTTGAGAGTGGCCAAATAAGTAGGCTCTTGCTGCTTTAGGCGTCTAGATAATTGGAGAGCAGATACCATTCTTTCCTCTCTAATCTCCCTTTAGACAGGCACAACACATGGTTGATCGTTCTCTATGATGCACATGGTGTTAGCATAAGGAACCAAGAATGCTTTCACCATGTCTAAAAAGTCGATCCCTAAATAAAATTCATGGCTATCAATGGAAGCAATAGTGATATTGACCTTACCTTGCCATTTACCAATACGAATTGGCATCCCATAAGCCATACCTTCGATAGGGAGCTTTATGGCATTAACTCCCTTGATATAGCCCTTCTCCTTCTCCTTTTTGTATAATAAGCCTATTTCCCTTGCTAGCTCCTTGGCTATGTATACCGTATCAACCCCAGTGTCCACCATTGCTTTTAAAGTCTTACCTCCAATTTAAGTCTCCACGTATATGCGGCCTTAAGATCGCTCTTCCACCTTGTCTTGAATTGCATTAACGAGTTTTATTAAAGTAATCTTCTTCTCCTCCTCTTCTATTTCTTCGATAAAAGAGAAAATAGCAGCAAACTTCCCACGTTTTGGGCACTTAAAGGCTCAGTGAGCCCATTACATAAGAAAGATGCTATCTTTGGTTTGGAACTATCTTTCCTCCCCTTGCCTTTGTCTTTGTGGGCTTTTCCTTCCCTAGGAGGCTTCTTCTTGTCTGCCCCAACTTTGTCATAATTGATAGGCTTCTTACCTTGCCCCTTTGTTGTATCTTTACACTTGAACTTGATGAGAGACTCAGCTTCGGCTATAGCGGTGGCTAGGTCTTGTACCCCTTGTCTTTGTACTTCAAGCTTGGCCCAATCGGATAAGCCATCAAGGAAGTAAAATAGTGCATCATTTTCTCTCATGTCAGGGATTTCCAACATCAACTCCGAGAACTCCTTAACATATTCACAAATATGGCCCTTTTTATGTTAAAGGTGACGAAGTTTACCCCTAGCTTTGTGATTGGCATTCTCGGGATATAATTGCATTTTGGGTTTCCTTTTTAAATCATCAAAAGTATCAATAATGCAATTGCCCCACTTGACTTCCTCACAGCAGCGCCTCCATAATACAATAGCCATATCTTGTAAATAAAGAGAGGCATTATGTACCTTTGTGGCTTCATCCTCGATGCCCACTGCTTCGAAGTACCTTTCCATGTTAAAGATGAAGTTGTCAATCTCCTTTGCACTCCTTACCCCACCATAGGCTTTGTGCCTAGGAACTTCACCCTTGGCTGTATGTGAGGATCCCCCCCCCCCCACTAAGGTCATCTTGCATAACTCAAGCTCCACCTTAAGCTTTTCGACCTCCTCCTTATAAACAAGCATTATAACTTCTAAGGAGTCGTTCCTCTTCGACATCACCTCAACCACCATATTCAAGGCACCTTGCATTTCTC
>JANZXP010081050.1:0-10111 GCA_027576715.1 Erythroxylum flavicans
TGGCTCATTAACTCAACTATAAACATGTAACCCACCTGGATTCCTTGCTTAAAAACTTGCTTAAAAATGCCCCTCCTTTTGCTTCTCTTGCCTCTCTTGATTCCCTTTAACATTGGCAAAAATCCAATTCAATAGGAATACAAATTGAGAACCTAAAAAGCATATTCACTAAAAATTGATTCTAGAATAATTAAGCCCATGAGCTTCATGAACCAAAACCCTTCCAAAAATCCAAAGGATTAAAAATGGGCTTACCTTGAATCTTTACCAAACAAAGAGATGTTTGGCTCAAATAGAAGCTCTTCTCTTCCTTTTTCTTTTTCTCTTATTGAATACCCTCAAAATCACTCTTAAAAACTAAGAAAAGATGAAACCCTAACTTGTCTTCTTTCTTTTTCTCTCATATGGCCAAAACTCTCTCACTCTTCTTTATCATTTTCATTTTTCACTCCTTCTTTCCCTTCATTCACGTTTTTCTTCTTCTAATAACCAAGACAACATTTTCCTCTTCCAATTTTACCCTTAATGAGTTCTAAATATCCACTTTACCCATCCTTAAGTGACATGCCAAAATTGCCTTCAATACATTCCTACTACTTTAATTTAACTAACCAGTGTAATAAAATCCTATTAACACTGTAATAAATAATTTAAACTCTAATAATAATTCTATCATGACCTAATAATTCATTTAAATCATGGTTAACTCAACAAAAAAAATTGGGAGCCAACAAATAGGTTATGTTCCAGAAATACTAGAGGTTACAATAGGGAACGAGATCTATTCCAGAGTACAAATAGGAGTTTATAAGGCTGTTAGAGCATAACGACCTGTGGGAGTCGGAGTACTAGCAGATGGCATGGCTCCTGGATGGTCTTAAGCCGACAGTTTACAAGGTCATTAGGTTGTAGGTGATTCGTGACATGATTACAGCACAAAATTTGGCCATGAGGGCATAAACGACTTTACTAGAAGATAGACATTCCGAGTTCTTTTCGAGAATAGGAGGTACCTAGAATTCGCAGACCTACGGAGAGAAACAGATGGATAAGTCAGTGGAGAGGCTTGTAAAGGAGAAGTCAGTTGAGCGTAAATTCCAGAATTGGAGAGAAGATAAGGCTACATGAAAGACCAATTTAAAGGAGGCACCAAGAGCAACAATAGACCCTAACCCCTATGCCAAACCTCGAGGGAAGAAGTGTTATAAATGTAGAGAAGTCGGTCATCTCTCTTATGAATGTCAATGTAGTGGCATAAATCAGGTTAAGAAGGAGGTTGATGATGGGGAGATTAGCTACGATCTAGATGGTGATGAGGACAATTATGAGGACGAGGATTATAAGGCAGCAAATTTCATCATCCAGAAGGTAATGTTGAACCTTAAATAGAAGGAGTCATCGCAGCGACACCAGTTGTTCCGCACTTGGTGTACCATCTTAACTTAGTTATTTGATGTGATCATTGATAGTGGCAATTGCGAGAACATCATCAGTTGAGATGTAGTGCAGCGGTTTGCACATGGAGCGGCATCCTAACCAATATACCATTCGATGGATCAATGCAGTGGATAAAATTCAGGTGACCAAATGTTGTAAGGTTCCTTTTTTCCATTGGTTTGTATACTGATGAGATTTATTGTGACGTAGTGGATATGGATGCTCGTCACTTATTGTTGGGTAGACCTTGGTAGTTTGATGCAGTAGTTGTTTATAGCGGGCGAGAAAATATTTACCGATTGGAGAAAGATGGGAAGAGGTTCTCACTGAAACCATTTAGAAAAGCAAGTCATCCCAAAGCTTCTAAAGTGGAGGGACGGACATTAACCACAGTCGAGACAAGTTAGGAGATGTCAACAGCAATTCAAGAAGCAAGGGAGTTTTACACAATGGTGGTGAAACCAGTCCTCAATTCTAAAAAGGTAAAACCAGGAGTGCCTGAAGTTGCCTAGCCCTTATTGGAGGAGTTTAGTGATATAGTCCCAGAAGACTTCCCAAATGGGCTTTTTCCCATGCAAGACATCCAACATCACATTGATTTCATCCCAAAGACAAGTCTATCGAATTTGCCACATTACAGGATGAGTCCCCAGAAGAGTGAGGTCCTATGAGAGAAGATTGAGGAGTTGCTGCGTAAGGAACATATCAGGGAGAGCATGAGTCCACGTACAGTTTCAACTCTACTACTCCAAAAGTTGATGGAACTTGGAGGATTTGTATTGATAGCTGGGTCGTTAATAAAATTACTGTTGGCTATCGGTTTCCTATTTTGGATAACATGCTAGATATATTATATGGAGCGATGATATTCTCCAAAATTAATATGAGGAGTGGGTATCCTCAAATTCTGATTAGGCTTGGAGATGAGTGGAGAACAGTGTTCAAGTCCATGGAGGGGCTGTTTAAGTGGATGGTTATTCCATTTGGATGTCCAATACTCTGAGTACCTTTATTCGACTCATAAATCAAGTATTGAAACCTTTCATCGGGAAGTTTGTGGCAATTTATTTCTATGATATTCTAATTTATAGTTGTTTAGAGTTATATTGTTTGTTGCATCTTGGGGAAATACTAACAGTTCTGCAGGAGTTTTCATTGATTGGTAACTTTTTACAGACACTTTATCTGAGATTTCAGTTCTATCATTGCACCTATTGCTGAATGTCTGAAAAAAGGAAAATTTCATTAAGGGGAGGAAGTTGTAAGTTTTAACTTGCTAAAATAGAAGTTATATTATGCCCCGTTATTGGTGCTACTAAACTTTGATGATCTCTTTGCGGTAGAGTACGATGCCAGCGGAGTTGGAGTTGATGGAGTTTTGTCTTAGAGGAAGCGTCGCGTTGCATTCTACAGTAAGAAGCTTAATGATGTGAGGCACAAGTGGACCGCTTATGACAAGGACTTTTATGTTGTAATACCCACTTTGAAGAATTAGGAGCATTATTTAATCAGTAAGGAGTTCATTTTTTATTCTGATCGTGATGCTTTAAAATATTTGAGTAGTCAAAAATGGATTAGCAGAGATATGCATGCAAGGTGGACACAGTTTTTCCAGAAACTTTGTTACAAGTTGATTCATAAAACTGGAGCACAGAATAAGGTGGCAGATGCGCTGAGTCAAAGGCTGATCTGTTAATGGTGCTGAAGCAAGATCTGCTCAAGGACAAGGAATTATATCCTACAGCTTCTAACTTCCAAAATATCTGGTAGCAGTGTGTTTCTATTCATATTGTTGATGATTATTATTAGTTTGATGGTTTTCTTTTAAAGGGAAATTAGTTGTACATCCCAAAGTCTTCTTTGAGGGAGAAGCTAATTCGTGACATTTGTAGTGGAGGCATGGCTGGACATTTTAGGTGTGATAAGATATTTGCTACAATAGAGGACAAGTATTTCTGCCCTAAGATGTGGAGAGTATGCTGTAGAAGTGTTATGTCTGCCAGACGTCTAAAGGGCAAGCATAAAACACGAGGTTATATTTACCTTTGCCAGTCCCGGAGAACATTTGGGAGGATCTATCTATGGACTTCATACTTGGCTTGCCTAGTACACAATGGGGTATGGATTCTATTTTTATTTTGGTTGATAGGTTCTCCATGATGGCGTATTTCATTGCATGCAAGAGGACTGCTGATGTAAACGAAGTAGCCAAATTATTTTTCAAAAAAGTTGTTCGTTTGAATGGTGTGCCAAAGACTATCACTTCTGATCATGATAGTATGTTTGTGGGCCATTTTTGGATGACTTTATAGAGGATGTTTGACTTGTCATTACAGTTCAGCTGCACAACACATCCCCAAACTGATGGGCAGATAGAAATGGAGAATAAGGCGCTGGGCAATCTGATTTAGAGTATCCGCGGGAATACGCCTAAACAGTGGGATCATACACTAACACAGGCCAGGTTTGTCTATAACAATGCAGTGTACACTGCCCTCCGATGATCTCCTTTCACTATTGTCTATAATAAAGCTTCGCAATATGTGCTTGACTTGGCAACACTAACCAACATTGCTGGGATGAGCGAAGCGGTAAAGAATATGACGAATCAGTGGCAAGACGTCCAAGCTGAAGTGACACAGTTGGCCACCAGGTAATGGTGTTCTTACTGAGGGAACATTTTCCTATTGGGACCTACAACAAGTTGCAGCCAAGTAAGCATGGTCCATACAAGGTTCTACAATGAAAAACATTGCATACATAGTGGATCTTCCAAGCAATATGATAATTTCTAAAACATTTAATATGGCGGACTTGTCTCTATACTATCCGTCTGATAAGCCTTTATATCCTAACATGCTAGAAAACTCAGAGATGAGTTTTTCCCAAGTGGAGGGGACTAACATGGAGAGCATAGTTGAGGAGTTTATGGACCGGGAAGCTCAAAAGAAGAAATTTGTAGGTAAAAGAAAGCCCAACTTTTAGAGGCCATAACTTTTGGTACGATTATCCGTTTGGGTCCTACAGTATATCAAATCTGAAGGAAAATTTGCTATCTATAGGTGTAATAGGGTTTTTCCTCTGTTATCATATTTTTTGGCCATTTTGATGCTGTTTAGGGGGTCTACACATCTTCTAAAAATTACTACATTTTTCCTATCCTAATTATTCTAGGATTTCTTTCTCTTTTCGGATTAGGGCTTTCTAAGGCTATATATACGCCTCTATTCATTGTATTATGGATTCAATACGAATACATTTTAGAGTTTTCACTTTTGGAGGTGTCCAAATTATCTTCCTAAGGCTAGACATGTTTTACCTTAGTTTAGCTTTCACCAACTCGCTGTTTCAATTTCAGCTTCTTGTACCTATTGCTCTTTCTATAAACCATATTTAAGCCTTTACAAATCAGTTTATTTTCTAACATTTTGATTGCTAATGCATCTGAATTTAAATTGTTTAAATGTGATAATAATATATTTGAATACTAATTATGTAACACCCCACTTCTATAGAGTATATACCCAAATGTCTAGAGGACATTCAAGTACATATCCTATGACAATGGCATGTTAAAGCAATCATAATCACTTATATGGCATCATACAGAATAACAGAAGACTTAAAACTTAACTCCTCGTTTCATACATTAACAAAACTTACATTATAGCGGTACTTTCATTTAATAAATATTTACATTATCATAAACACCTCTCTTTATACAAAAGTTCTATATGTAAAGAAAACTACCTAAACATAACTACAACTCTTTAGATGCCAGTTGAAAGATCTTTGAGTCATAACTTAATACAAATCGATCTTCTAGAATACCTTAGGAACTAGGTCTCCTTTCTCGTACTTAAAAAGCCAGGTTACAATTTTGATGAGTTTTACGAACTCAGTGAGTGAACCATCATTGATGATCTCACTCATTCAACACCTTAAACATGACAAATATAAACCAAATACACAATAGTCTTTATTTCAGGAAATCGTATCATCTTTTTAGGTAACATCATCATCTATCTCAGTTAATCACTTTATCAAAAGTACACACACGTGAGGCATATCACATTATCATCACAATTCAGAAGTATTTTTCATTATCATATAGTTCATAATCATGTACTAATGCAGATGATTATTAGACTCCACTCTCATTATTATTTGTTGTGACCGAGTGCCTTCAAATATAGATACAGATATTGACACGTATTGGTTCAATCAGATACAGAAATCACAAAGCAAAGCTCTATATGCAGAATTCTGAGCATAAAGCTCTTTCAAACTGGTTACTCTAGTCACAACGCCTTTATCTGGTCATGCATTTAATGTAATGAATCATGTCACAGAATATGACATGAACAACAATTACTTATGATGCATAGATAGAATATCATATTCATAGGACCTCAATACGGTATTTAACTTTCGTTGAGTATTCAAAAATCATTCAGAATTCAGATGCAAATAAATATCATTCAAATTTTAGACGTAAACAGAACACTTCTAATACATTCCCAAATATCAATCTCCTCGGACCGTAAAGTCTAGAATTATCACAATTAAGTCATTAACAATTCAATATATGGGAGTTAAATAGAAATAGAAATAAATCAACCCAAGCGGTATCATCTAGGTTGACTCACAGTACGCTCCTACATATGCTATTACCTGGATGGTCTGGCAATGTCTTGTTGATGATGTTCGACTTAAGCATCTAAATACATATACATTGTACACATTACTATCATGAACAAAAAAATACATATTCAATTATGCACATACATATATGTGCCGTGTTCAATGCATACCCATTGACTATCCCATGTATGTTTCCTTAATCATAATTCATAATCATTCACATATGTCACTTGGATATGTCTTGTTTGCATTTACATTAATACTTTAAGTAAACTTAATCATGCTCAATTCATTAACCATACATTTACTAACTCTTTTCTAGCATTACAAATATTTCACATAATTCCCAATTCTCATCCATTAATCATTCGTAATGCATTATTAATATCCTTTGAAATACATTCGCATTCATACGAACATCTTTATTCCTTTAACACTCCTTCATTCCAAATTTAGATGCATTGTTATCAAACATTCTTTTCCTTAAAGTATAACATTAATTATCAACTAAAACTTATCACACATTTAACCAACTTTTCCAACATTAAATTATGTTCATTTTAAACCTTAATCAAGTCCAAATGCATCATAGTTAAGTACCTTATCCTTAATTGGTTCAAAAATCACATAAAAGAACATTTTCTTTACTTTTATGCCATTCTCACGATCGTGTATGTCTTCCCACAATCGTGGGATGGGTTATCCGAAAGTCCCTACCCATTTTCTTCATTAGTTTTCCAGATTTTCTCAAGATAGGTTTCGGGTTAGTTTTCTATGGCCATTCTGACATAGAAAATGAGGTTTTTAGGTAATATTTCTTCTACAAAAATGTTCCTCTATGTCTTAAGTTTCTAATGAACTAAAGCTCATATAATTTGGTTCATTATTCCTATAGTTATACCCAAAATACTACAGAATATTCTCAAAAAATGACAGTAACCAAAACTCAATTTCAAGTGAAATTTCAAAACCCTTAAAGACAGAAATAAAATTCTATTCCTTTATGAGAAATGTATAAATATGTATTTAGTTTAATCTAAAATTAAAATCACCATATTTGGATATCTATAGTTCAAGTTATGGCTACAATACCGATATCTATTTAGTGGAACCCCTACAATTAACTCACATCATACACCTTAAACACTCCTTCACTATAATTCATCAACTCTCCTTTAAATCCACCTTATTCATGCCTCAATTCTACATCAATTTCATGTCTATAACTAATTCAAAAAATCATTCATTAAGTAACTTACAAATCAATAGCTCCCACACATCAAAACCAAACCTAAAATTATCATACAAGGATCATTTTTCTAGCACATATCATCACCAATATCTTATACACTTCATTCCAATTCAAGCATCATTCCTATACCATTTAACATTCCATAAAACTTAGATTGTTACTTACCTATTAGGCTTCCGATTCAATAAAAAACTTTAGATTGAACCAAGTCTCCAAGCAAGCAAAATCAACACAAACTTATGGTGAAAGCAAGGTGATTTTCGGACAGCAAAATGAAGATCATATTCAGCTAGTTTTCTTGGCAATTTGGTGAAGGATTTAGGTGTGATTTTCATGCAACAAATTGGTTAAGGTTCAATCAAATTTTAGAGGAAAAGCTGGAGCAATTTTAGTGAAAGAAACATATAAGGAAGCAGAAACTTGGGTGCTAGAATTTGCCACATCAATAAGCTAGCTATGTGTCATTAACTTACAAAGACATATGTTTTAAAGCATGCTAACCATTTGTTTAACAATTAAGCTGCCACTAATCCACTCATAATGCTCCCATTTGTCACCTTTTAATTAGTCCACATGTCACTCTAAGATTGGTCCACATGTCACATAGGAATTGGTCCACGTGTCATTTATTTACTAGTTCATTTGTCATACATTTAGCAATGCCAAATGTCACTCAGTTTTTAGGCCCAGTCACCCTAATTTTTTATATATCAATTTATCCTACCACTTGACAATTTTCCTAGTCCAAATGTACATATTAATTTATCAATATCTCAATTAATAACATTCAATTCCAATTTACCAATTGAAATCCAATCATACTAAAATTCAAGTCATATCTATTCATAATTCGCATCATGTTCACTTAACATATTTCATACCCCAGGACATGTCAAATGAGTGCATATGTTATCTTGTAATGTGTACAAATATCAATATTCATTTATGAATGATAATGTTATGCATGTATATGTAATGCTTGATTTAGGGTTCTAACCCTAAACATGTATCAGAACACAAGATATTACAATTCTCCCCCTTAAGAAATTTCGTCCTCGAAATCTTACCTGAATGATCAAATAGGTAGGGTATTGTCTTCTCATGTTATCTTCCGTTTCCCAAATAGCTTCTTCACTTGAATGCTTTCTCCAAAGAACTTTCACCAATAAGATCATTCGATTTCTCAACTGCTTATTTTGATAGCCAATTATCTTAACTACTTCTTCAACATAACTCAGATTATTCGAAACCTTAAGCTCCTGAGTCGATATCACATGAGTAGGATCCAACCGATATCATCTAAGCATAATCATAAGAAAAACATTATATATCTGAGCCATTTTAAAAGGTAAGGCTAACTTATAGGTCAATGGTCCAACTCTCTTAATAATCTTATATGAACTAATGTACCTAGGGCTGAAGTTACCCTTTTTACTGAACCTCAGCAAACCTCGTCAAGATGATACTCTTAGAAATACTTTATCTCCAACCTGGTACTCCGTATCTCTCCTATGCTAATCTAGATAACTCTTCTGTTTATCTTGTGCTGCTTTAATTCAATTTCAGATCAATTTCACTTTCTCAAAAGTATCTTGAATAAGTTCTCAGCCTTCAACAATCCTTAGACCCTCTTCATCCCAATATAAAGGCGAACGATACTTCTTGGCATATAATGCCTCATATGGAGCCATACTGATACTACTGTGATATTGATTATTATAAGCAAGTTCGATTAGAGTTATATACTGATCCCATGCTCTTTGAAACTCTAAAACATAAGCTCTGAGCATATCCTCAATAGTCTTAATTGTCCTCTCACTTTGTCCATCTATCTGAGGATGAAATGCAATACTGAAATTTAGTTTTATACCTAAAGTTGTCTATAAGTTACCCCAAAATCTTGAGGTAAATCTAAGATCCCTGCCCGATACACTAAACATTGGATCTCACTACTTCATTCACTTATCTCCTAGCTAACTAATCTAGTAAGTTATTCTCTCTTGCTGGTAAGAAATAAGCCAACTTGGTCAATCTATCAACAATGACCCAAATGGCATCATGTTGTGTCGGAGTCCTGGGCAAACCTATAATAAAATCCATCATGATTCTTTCCTATTTCCACTCCGGAATAAACAAAGAGTGTAACTTACTAAGCAGAACCTGATGCTCTGCCTTAATCTCTTGGAAAGTTAAGCATTTAGCCACATATTCAGCCACTTTCTTTTTCATCCGTAGCCACTAGAAATGTTGTTTTAGCGTGTTATACATCTTGGTTGTACCAGGATGCATAGCATAGGTTGCTACATATGCTTCCTCCAAAATCACCTTCCTCAGATCATTGACATCAAGAACACACAACCTCTGTTTTAACCATAATGTCTTATCTCTCAATTCAAATTCAAAATTTGGATTCACTTTCAACTTCTCAATTAACTTCACTAACTCGGGATCTTTACCTTGAGCATTTCTGATTCTCTCATGTAGCATTGGTCTTAGCTTCAGTGTAGTTATCAATGCTTCATTTTATCCCAAATTTAGTTCAACATTTAATGATCTCAATTGCACTAGGTTAGGTAACCTCATTAACTATACTTGAGCCACAATGTTATTGGACTTCCTGCTTAATGCATCTGCTACCACATTAGCTTTTCCCAGATGATATTCAACTGTGCGGACATAATCTTTCAACATTTCAATCCATCTCCTCTATCACATATTCAACTATTTTTGGATCAACAGATATTTCAAACTTTTATAATCAGTGAATGCCTAAAAAGT
>JANZXP010081051.1:0-10109 GCA_027576715.1 Erythroxylum flavicans
GTTAGAGCCTTTTGTACTAAGTTAGTGATTTGGAATAGCTCATTCAGCATATCGGCATTGAGCATTTTTGTAATTTGTATTAAGCTGTTGTGTAATCGGTTTTGTAATAACTCGGACGGTATTTAAAAATGGATGCAATGAAATATAATCCTTTGGTATAATTCAGTTACTTTAAAGATTTGGATAATGAAATGTGTACGTGCATGAGTTGTTTGATGAAATTATCAAATTCTATTAGTCTTAGAATAGCACGTTAGAGTTGGGAGGATTGCGAGTGAAAAACATAGACGAAAGGATTCGTTTGTGATGACGTCACAACACAGAGGCAGGGAGGAATAGAAGGGAGAAGTATCCTCTGTGCTGACGTCAGAACACAAAGGATGAATGAAGAGTAGAAGTATCCTCTGTGCTGACGTCAGAACACAGAGGAAAGAATGCGTTGAGAATAGAAGTATCGTCTATGATGACATCAG
Source organism: Erythroxylum flavicans (assembly GCA_027576715.1). Taxonomy (NCBI): domain Eukaryota; kingdom Viridiplantae; phylum Streptophyta; class Magnoliopsida; order Malpighiales; family Erythroxylaceae; genus Erythroxylum; species Erythroxylum flavicans. Next base: position 474 of record JANZXP010081051.1, read on the forward strand.
ATCGCAGAGGACACGTCATCACACAAAGGATAGACCACAGACGATAAGTGGTCAACACAGAAAATAAAAGTCAACCACAGAGGATAGAACACAGAGGATAGATCATGGGCTAAGGATTATAAGAAGGAGTTAAGAAGTTATATGAATTGAAGAATAACATCTGTGTTACTGTTCACGGACTTCGTCTGTGTTACTGTTCACGGACTTCCTCTATGGTACTGTTCACAGACATCGTCTGTGTTATTGTTTACGCTATCGTCTAGGTTATTGTTTATAGTTATCTTCTGTCCTCTTTTTGACCATACAGAAGTTATAATTGGCCTTTGAGGTCTTCATAAAAGTTGTAGCTCTTGAAGTCCTCTATGAAACTCTTCAAAGAAACCCTGAATTGGATGTCTATAGAAAAAGATATACTAATAGCCCCAAAGCATGTATATATGTAAAGTGTGGACTCACCAACGTTGTCCCTTGAGGTATTCAGGTTGAAATGGATAAATGGATAGTCGAAGAGCAGAGCTGAACTAAAAAGGAGAGTTTTGAATGCAAGTATGGGTGATGAATGTGCGTTATGAGTATGCGACAGTTGGGGTATTAGAGGAAAGAAGATAAACAGATAATGGTTAGGGTGTTAGAAATAAGCTCACGTATTACGATATTCTACAGGGTTATGATATTCTGCATGAAAGTCGAGGTCCGAGAGCAGGTCCCGACACCTACAACCCAGGTTAGAGGAATCATCCAAACTTCTCTTGGTGGAATGATCAAATGGCACAACCGCAGTCATCCAATGTTCAGAGACATCCACCTCCAGGTTTTAAGGCTTCAAATCCTGTGCTACCTGAGAAATCCAATCTCAAAGAACTACTCTCAAAGTACATCTCCACCACTGAGGTTAGGATGTAGAATCAAGAATCTTCTATCAGAAACTTAGAGAATCAAATGAGCCAGATTGCAAGTTCGTTGAAGGAAAGACCTTCGAGTTCATTACCTAGTACTATTGAGGCTAACCCGAGAACATGCAAAGGCAATGTTATTGATGAGTGGTAGACAGCTTGAGGAAGTTAAGGAGAAGCAGAAGGATAAAGAAGTGGAAAGGAGTGAAGAAGAAGAGACTCAGGAGTGTAGCAAGAAGGACAAGGAAGCACTAGCTGCAAAGGAGGATCTTTCAAGGTTATTTACTAAGCCGATCACACTTCCGATAAGACCACGAATCCCTTATCCTTAAAGGTTGAAAAGTACGCAATTAGATAAGTAGTTTGGTCATTTTCTTAAGATGTTTAAAAGTTGCATATAAACATTCCTTTTATTGAGGCCATAGCACAGATGCCTTCTTATGCTAAGTTTTTTAAAGAAATCTTGTCTAATAAGAGGAGGCTTGAGGAGTATGCCACGGTGAAGCTGAATGAGGAGTGTTCGGCCATATTATGGAAAAAGTTGCCACCGAAACTTAAAGATCCAGGGACTTTTACTATTCCTTGTGTTATTGGTGCCTTGCATATAGATAGGGCTTTAATGGATTTGGGTGCTAGTATTAACTTAATGCCTCTTTTTGTTTTCAGGAAGCTAGACTTGGCAGAGCTTAAACCTACCATTTCACTTCAGCTGGCAAATAGGTCCATCACATATCCGAGGGGAATCATTGAGGATGTATTAGTCAAGGTCAAGAAGTTTATCTTCCTGGTAGATTTCTTAGTCCCTAACATAAAGGAAGATAGAGACATCCCCATCATTCTTGGGAGATCTTTCATGGTCACTGCACAGACCATCATCGATGTGTAGCGTGGAAAGCTCTTCTTAAGACTTCAAGATGAAGAACTAGTGTTTGATGTGTTCAATGCTATGAAGCATCCTTCTACTATTGACTCTTGCCATTTTATTGATATTTTTTCTTCTGATGCTGATAGTTCTTCTATTGGTTGTGCAGATTTGTTAGAAGGGGGAGTACAAGGAATGATCGAAGAGTTAGGGGAAGAATTGCAAGAAGAGTTAGAGGATATTGGAGTTGAGTTAGAGCAGGCCTATTGGACACATTACAAAGCATACAAGCCTCTCCAATATTTAGCCAAGATATTTCCGAAGCCTTCAATCGAATAGCCTCCTTCTCTTGACCTTAAACATCTTTCAAATCATTTGAAGTACGTTTATCTTAACCCACCTGAGCACGTTCTAGTTATCATTTCTTCTTGTTTATCAGGTGCCATAGAGGAGCAGCTATTGAGGGTACTGTGGGACCACAAGAAGGCCACTGGGTGGTCCATTACAGATATTAAGGGTATAAACCCTTCCTTTTGCACACACCATATTTTTATGAAGGATGGAAACAAGGTGATGGCGCAGCCCCTGAGGAGACTTAACCCAAACATGAAGGAGGTAGTGAAAGACCAAGTAGTAAAGCTTTTAGATGCCGGTATTATTTACCCCATTTCTGATTCTTGTTGGGTTAGTCCTGTACAGGTGGTACCAAAGAAAGGAGGCACCACTGTGGTTAAAAATGAGAAAAATGAATTAATAACCACTAGGAAGGTAACTGGGTGGAGAATGTACATAGATTATAAGAAGTTGAATGATGCCACCAGGAATGACCATTTTCCTTTACCTTTCATTGATCAGATGATTGAGAAATTAACTGGATATTACTTTTTTGTGCCTTAGATGGATATAGTGGATATTTACAGATTCCGGGAGCCCTGGAAGATCAGGAGAAAATAACTTTTACATCTCCTTATGGTACAGTTGCATATAGATGCATGCCATTTGGTTTATACAATGCTCCAGCTATATTTCAAAGATGCATGATGGCTATTTTTTTGACATAATTAAATCTTGCATTGAAATTTTCATGGATGACTTCTCTGTGTTTGGTACTTCATTTGATGCATGCTTGGATAACTTAAAGAAAGTCTTGATTAGGTGTGAGGAGACCCATTTAGTGCTTAATTGAGAAAAAATGTCATTTCATGGTACAGGAGTGCATTGTTTTAGGTCACAAGATTTCTAACAAGGGTATAGAGGTAGACCCAGCAAAAATTAATGTCATTAAGAAACTTCCACCACCAAACAATGTTAGATCCATCAGAAGTTTCTTAGGCCATACTGGTTTTTATTGTAAGTTCATTAAGGATTTTTCTAAGCTTGCTAGACCTTTGACTGAGTTGCTTGAAAAAGATGTTATGTTTGCTTTTGACGATAAATGTTTGGCATCTTTTTAATTGTTAAAGAATATGCTTGTGACTGCACCTATTCTTATATCTGCTGACTGGTCTCTTCCTTTTGAATTAATGTGTGATGTAAGTGATTATGCAGTGGGTGCTGTTTTACGCCAAAAAAGAGGTAAGACTTTTCATCCCATTTTTTATGCAAGTAGGACACTGATCAGTGCCTAACGTTGTTATACCACCACAGAGAAAGAGATGTTGGCGGTTGTGTTTGCTTTTGACAAATTTTGCTCATATTTGGTTTTGTCTAAAGTTATTGTGTATACTGACTATGCAGCCTTGAAATACTTGATAACAAAACCCGATGCTAAACCAAGACTAATTCGTTGGGTTTTACTTTTACAGGAGTTTGACATTGAGCTGAGGGATAAGAAGGGAGCCAAAAATTTTGTGGCTGATCACTTATCAAGGTTAGATGAAGTTGCCATGGAGAGTGCAACAAAAGACATTCAAAAGACTTTTCCTGATAAGCATCTGATGGTTATGACAGTCACTTCTTGGTTTGCAGCCTATGTAAACTACCTTGCTGGTAATATCTATCCCCTTGATTTTTCTTATGCTTAAAAGAAAAAAAATTTATCTAAGATAAGACACTATCTTTGGGATGATCCTTTGCTTTACAATATTTGTGTGGATGGTATTATTAGGTGTTGCATTGCTGAAGAGGAAATATCCTCAGTATTACATCATTGCCCTTGTAGAGAGGCAGGGGGACATTATGGTGCATCTAGGATAGCTCATAAAGTTTTAGAGTGTGGTCTCTATTGGCCCACCTTATTTAGGGATGCATTTGCATTTGCCAAATCTTGTGATAGGTGTCAAAGGGTGGGGAACATTAGTAGGAGACATGACACGCCATTGACTAACATTCTTGTGTGCGAGGTTTTTGATGTTTGGGGCATAGAATTTATGGGACCATTCCTTAAGTCTTTCTCCAATCAATATATATTTTGATTAATGCGTATCCTAGGGTAAACTCTCAATCGTTAAAATTCCTCGTGGGAACGACATCCACTTTCCACAACTACATTAATTTGTATTAACGAAAGTTGGTTTCTTTTTAATTTGGTTACAGGGGACAGCAGTACCTAGAAGATAAATATCTACTCTTTATCTTTCCTTCCAAAGCACAAGCTTCTAAGATCGTAGAACAAAGGCCTTCACATATTGCCAATTGTCCACTATTTTTCAGCCATGGAAACCAGGCTTTCGAATGGATGGTAGGGACAAGAGACTCATGCCAATGTGGGTAAACCTTTTTAACTTCCCGTTGAAATATTAGACAACTAAAGGTTTAAGTATGATTGCGAGTTTCCTACGTCGACCACTATGTTTGGACGACAATACAGCAAATAGAAGAAGGTTAGGGTATGCCCGGATCAACATCAACATAGATAGGAAAACACTTTCCAGACTTGTAATAAAATTTTGCGTGACTAGTAACAAGAAAATTGAATTCGTTAAGAAATAATCTGCTCTTTGGAATATTTAATGTTAAGTGACCTAGTTGAATTCTAACAAGTGGTGAAGAAATGCTTTAAGCTATGAATAATTGTAGAAATCTAGGTTTGAAGTCATATACAAAGCTCTAGTAATTTTGTGTTTTTTATTCTGAGAACATTTATCATAAGACGATTTTAGTTTTGAAGGTGCAAGTAATTTGCTAGTTGATATTCTGACGTGCATATTTATGTCCTAAACCACAATTTTAATCATTTTCTTATGAAAACAATTGATTAATAGTAACAAAAAGTTTCAAATTTTGAGTTCAAATATCATAATAATTTTTTCAAAAATTGCATGCCAAAGAGCTTATTTGACCCAAATATGATAACTTGCTCAATTTCTTTCTATTTAATAAAAAATCTACTAAAGAAAGAATCCATTTATGTATAATATGTAATGATTAAAAAATTAAATCTGTTCGGCCAGTTCAACCATAAAAATTTTGAACTATCTAATTTTTTGATTCAGTTTATTTTAATAACTCTTATTCTTAAAAATTGATCAATTTATTAATTAATCGGTCAATTTTTATTAATAAATAAATTCTCATAAACTAAAATAAATAATTAATTTTTATTTAACAATCTCTTTTTTCAATTAAACTTTAAATTTTTGGATAAATAAGGACTATCTTTTTCAATTATATTTTAATTTTCTTAATTTTATACAATTTTTGACTGATTTTACAACGGTTTAATATCAGATGAATATTTTAAATCTTAAATTTTGTTTTTATTGATTTAAATTTTCGTTTTATTTCAAACAAATATGTTGCAGAAAAGTACTCTGAAGAGAACATGGACACAATTTTTTTTGCTGGAGCTGTCGAGAGACATGAAGGCGGAACGTGATGACGATTGACAAGTTTGGTTGTGTGGGCTGCAACAATTGCTTGTCCAAGTTGCAAACCTTGGCACTCAAAAAGTTTTCAACCAAATGAAGTACAGCCTTATATGGATATTCTCTATCTTTTTATCCGCAAGTTGGTACCCATATGATGCTAGTCGTTCTGCATATTTGTCCATACCACTGCTTTTGTATGCTTCCCCAAAAATCTGATGTTATTCTTTGACCATTTTCGGTCGAGATTCCAACTTGCTGATCAAGCAATCACTATTCCTTTTTAATTAAATAATATTCCCGACTTTTAATTTTCTCCTTACCAAAAATCATTAGCGGAATACATGTCGTTTTCATGAAAATCGGTGGCTAGTCCCAGTCGTTATTATGGTGGAATTTTGGGTGGTGAAATTGTCAAGAAGGTCCAAGCATTTAGACCTATATCAATTTGAGTACTTGCTATTTGTAGTCAAGTGAAGTTAAAGAGTTAGAGAATTTAACTTCTCTCGTTAAAATATAAACAAATTATCCATGTTTGGTCTATTAATCTACTTTAAACTGATTAAACATATTTCATGTTGTAATTGAATTGCTATGTCCTATATAGGACATAAAAGAAAAGTGTGTATCTGTAAATAAGACTATTTACTATTAGACTTCTCTACACTATGCATATCAGCGGAATTCCTGTTGAATGTTATTGTTCTCCGCGTAAACCATAATATGCGAGAAAGATGCAAAGGTAATAAGGGGTGGAGCGGGTTAAGGGTGCCTTCCCTTCTCTTAATTTGAAAGCTCTTTCGAGTATGATTAGGATGCAGCTTAATTAATTTAACAAATACGTAGTGATTGATTGAAATTAAAATGGATGTATATATACTTATGTTTCTAAATTCGTTTTAGAATCACATGGTCATATCATGAAATATCTTCAATTTTTGGTCTTATGTTTCTACTTTGGTTTTAAATCTTTTTTTATTATTTATATCTTTTAATTTTTATTAAGTTATTGTTTGATAGTTGTGATTACCTATATACTTTTTAAAATTATTAACTCGATAGAAATGAAATTATGTTATATATTATATATGTCGTACCTAACATATTCCGTACTGCATCCTTTTTTGATATATCTTTTAACAGTGTTGTTTCTGCCGTTCTATTTTACATTTCTCTAAGTTTCTTTCTATATATGTACATATGTGTGTGCTTGTGTAAAATACCCTCTAAAATTTGTTAAATTTTTGTCACAAAAGACCTGATTGAAGTCAAGGTTCCTAAAATAACCATTTGGATGTTATAAATTGAGACCGTTTGGCTTCATTTCTAGTTCATCGTTGTAATTTTGAATTTTCAGTTTTTATTTTTAAATAAAAATCATATTTAATTATTAATATTAATATAATTATATTTTATAATTGATAATAATTATATATTAGAAAATTTTAAACTTTAAAGATAAATTAATTTTATAAATTAAATTAATTAATTTTATATAAATTTATCAATAAATGAACAATAAAAATTATTATATTATACTAAAATAAATAATTAAATAATTAAAATTAATTTATTAGTTAATTTCTATTAATTAATAAAATTTTAATTATTGAAGTAAATTTATTTGAAATTTATATATTTTGAATATATCTTAAATTTAAATTATTTTTGTTAAGTAATTATTAAATTGAAATTATTTTTAAAATTTATAATAATTATGAAGATTAAATTAAATTATTCATTATTATTATTATTATTTAATATTAAATAATTAAATACAATATTAATTAATTACTATTTAATTAATATTATATTTAATTACTAAGAAAATTGATGAGATCTTCCGATAAGAATACATCAAGCTTTTTGAAATTGATAATAGGCTAAAATATAGTTACCCCTGTGTTTTATGTCTTGTACGTTACACCCTTTCTATTTTAAAAAATGAACTTATTATCTTCTTTTTACCGGTCAAAGAAATTTAGAATTAAAAAAAACCTTTTTACCTCTATATTATGATGACAACATCACAGTTGTATATGTTGCATTTTTGGACAAAAATGGGCTTTTAGTTTTTTGTTGACTAAAATACAATGAAACTCCTATTTTTTTTGCTTTATTTCGTTATGTTTTCTATTTCGAAAATAAAAATTATTTTAAGCATGAATTATATTTTAACCTTTAATAAATAGAAAAAGAAAAATTATTAAAAATATCATTGTCTTCACAAAATGTACTTTATAATCGTTATTTATGGAAAAATTTAAAAATAATTTATGAAATAAAATTAAAAAAGAAACAATTAACAATAATAAAATAAAATATCACCATTTTTATTATATATCCCTTTTGCTCCATAAAACTATAAATACAACACATAAAAAACGATGGGTAAGGGATAAGGATGGCAAATGTGGCCGGGCCCAACACTGGTTGGCCATGACCTGACGAGAAGGTACAAAACGATGTTGTTTTTTTAATTTTTTAAAAAACATAAAGTCAGGCAGGTTGCTCGGGCCGGGCCATGGGCTGGGTCATGAAAAGGTGAGCCCGTGGGTTGGACAGGGGCGGGTTTCATAAATAAATTTTCTTTTTTAATTTTTCCATAAATTAATAGTCATAAAGTACAATTCTGAAGACAATAATATTTTTAGTAATTTTTCCTTTTTATTTATTAACGGTCAAAATGTAATTCATACGTAAAATAATTTTAATTTTTGAAATAGAGGGTATAGTGAAATAAAGGAAAAATATAGGGGTTTCATGTATTTTAGTCAACAAAAGACTAAAAGAGTATTTTTGTTCAAAAAATGCAACATATACAGTTGTGGTGATGTTATCATAATGCAGGGGTAAAAAAGTGTTTTTTAATTATAAGCTCCTTTGATTGGTGGTCAAAGGGGGTAATAAATCCATTTTTAAAATAGAGGGAGACATAATGTAACAAGGGATAAAACACAGGAGGGTTAAATATATTTTAGCCTTAATAATATTGTAACATATCTTTGACCTCTATTTTATACACTACTTTGACTGGTATATAGGCTGGAAACCTACGATGCAGCTCTAGTAACGCTTATCAGTGAAATATTTCATGAGCCTAGAAGTCACAGCGAGAAGAGCCCTTCTCGATTCACTAGTGTAAACAACGCCACTTACCTTGGTGTTGTTATCCTCATGTATCCTCTAACCAAGGGTAGCCTGAGTGGTATATGAAGGTAATGACTCAAAAGACTTATCTAGTTTGGGTTTTGAGGATTTGGTTGATTTGGGTTTAGCTATGGTAAGATGGATATACTGTCTGATCAAGAGATAATTTATTTTGAATACCTTTTAATAATCAACAGCTTTAGGATATGTTAGAGGAGAATAAATAGGTTGGACGACTAGAAATGGTGTGGGATAAGCTCCATAAATAGTCTTGGACTGTGATTTCTGCATGTCAACTCCCATTCGTTGAAGGACTTCTTTCACCTTTGTGAGTTCTTGTCCTTTAATGGTGAAGTCAAGGCCAAAATATTGAGTGTTGTTACGGTCTAAACAACGTAATATAAATTAAATTCTATCTAGACCAACTAAAGGCAAGTGTACCTCGTCGACAAGTAATATAAAACGGTAAGAACCGGATATCGTACCCAAGGGATTCCAACACGCAAGACAATTAAATTAAATGATGCAAAATTACTCAGACGATCAAGAATTGATTGATTTGAAAATGAAATAAAATAAGCAAATTAAGGAAATATGCTTGATGCAAAATATGAACTAAATGTGACTAAACTTAATCAAATGACAAAAATTAGCTAAGGAGTCGGATTTTAATTGGATTGGACACTAAAAATTCTAACAGTGGATTAATCTAGGAATTACTTCACGTAAGCAAGTCGAACCCAATGTTCATAGGAATTCCCTTCTCTTCTAAATCCGAGTTACCCACTTAGTTCATAGATAATTCGAAATAAAAGGCATTCAATACGAGAAGCCTAAAATTAATTTCATTAATCCTAGGTATCCTCACACAAGATCCTAAGGTTGGTCTACACTTTAGTCTCAAGTATGTTGCTTGATTAATTTT
>JANZXP010081052.1:0-10109 GCA_027576715.1 Erythroxylum flavicans
AAGTTGTCACATAATACATATATTAAAAAGAAAAAAGATGAAAATTTTAATAATTTTATGAAACATGAATATATGATATGCTTATAACTTTTCATATAAATTTCTAATTAATTAGATTAAATGCCCTAATTAATCATACCATTACATATATCTCAATAATTTTATTATGCCATAATTAATTCATTATATGTTGTTATAATTTAAACTTGTCACATAATACATATATTAAAAAGAAAAAATGTGAAATTTTTATTAATTTTATGAAACATGAATATATTATATGCGTATAAGACTCTAAGGACGAGAAAGATTTAAAATAATACTTATATCTTGTATCAAGGTTTCCATTAAGGATCCAAGAAATTACTCTTAACAAACTTTTAATTAGAGTGACTTAGGTAGAAATGAATCTTCTAATATTAAAATTTAGATAGGAGGAAAAAAATTATGAATGTAATTTATATAAATTTAGGTTAATTAGAATATAATGGTTTTGGAAACAAAGTAAAAGAACTATTGTTGACTTAATAAAATAAATAATTTATAAAAACAAATCAAAAGAATTTATATAATGTATTATAGTTTTAATAAAATAGTAGTTATTTTCAATATAATATACTATACTTATTTGTTTTTATAACTGAATTTTTTATATATTATTTTGGAATTCATATATTAGAATTAATAAAGTGATTAATTCATTTTAAGATTAATATAAATACATATATGCATAATTTATATATTATGTAAATATGAAAAATAAAATAAAAAATTTAAATTGAGTTGTTTACAGAGAATAATTATGACAACATTATTATTGCTATATATTTTTAATAAATATAAATCGATTCGTATTTTATATAAATACTTTTGTAAAATTTATAGGTAATTTCATCTTACATTTTACTATAAATGATTATGTTATAATTTAAAATTTATGAATTTAAACAAAAAAATTACAATTTTTAAAAACGGTATATATATATTTTAAAAATTTTAAAATATGTTAAAACAATCGGGCCGAGTTAGGCTCGACCGACAGCCCGTGACCCGGGCAAACTAGGCAGGTCGGGCCACGGGTCTGACCACAAGCTGGTTGGTTTCGGCACTCGGACGAGCCACGGGCCGTGTTCGGCCATCACAAGTTAGGCCACGAGCTGGGTCATTCCTGCCCGCCCAGGTTGTAGGCTAGGCTGGCCCTCAGTATTTTTCTGACAGGTCAACTTAGGCCAAACTTGCCCGTTGACATTCCTACTTTTTAATTGATAAATAAAGCGTCATATGTGTTTGTTTTTGTTTCAAACACAAATGCAAATAGAGAGAGATTCTCGAATATCTAGAAGCGCCGATACATCTTAATTATGATTCTTATATTCTGTGTGTTAATTAATGTGGTCGTCGAGGGGATGTTTTTTTTGTTTTTGGATAATGAAAGTCAATTTTTACTTGTCGGTAAAGTATCGGTTAAAGCCTTTTGTATGCCGATCGCACATCATGATCGCGTTCATTTAATTGGTTTATAGTTATGTATACATAAGCATCGGGATGGCTTTAAATGAAAGATGATGACTTTATATAATCTTGAGTTCCGTGTTTCACGGCCTTGCATATATACGTATATAAATAATAAATTGTTTATTTAAGATGCCTTTCCGTGTATGGCTTCATAAAGAGAAAGAAGATAACTTTATACAATCTCGATTTCCGTGTATGTATTGGTATTGTGGAATGGAATTATTTACAAGCCATATGTTACTGACGCACTATGTAATTACCGGTAATTTTATTTTATTTTATCAATTTCTGTGTATATACATATTAAGTTTATCGGCATGAAGCATTACGCCTTAGAGCTATTATTATTATTATTATTATTATTATTATTATTATTATTTTAAAATGATAAAAGTGAGCATGTGCATTGTTAATTACAATGTGATTTATTTAAGCATATGCACAATTTTAATATTCATATTTATGAAGTTTTTTAGTCACCAAAGTGACCAAATTTTAATGTTTAATGAATATTAATTTATGAAATATTTAAATTCAATTGCTCATGATTTATGGATGTTTATTAAGAAAAATGATATAATGAATTCATGACTTTTTGAAATTCACTAATTATAAAATATTTTAGGATTACACAAAAGTTAATTAATTAATTTTATAATTTGTGGACATGAAGTGTTAATTTATATGCTTAGAATGAATGTGTTTAGTATATCCAAAGATCGCTAGCATGTTTATTTGAGGTATATTTAATTAACAATTAAGTCATATAAAATTAGCCTAATTATTGTAATTAGGGTATGTTTTAAAATCGCCTAAAGGAGATCTTAGATGTACACTAAATGTTTTGTGTGGAATAATTGTTTTGAATATAATTTAAGTTTTATGACTCAAATAATTAATGTGTAAGCATTTTATTATGTTTTGCAGTTTTTGTTCCTGTTAACTTTAATTAGTTGCTTCATCTGTTCCATCCTTTAATGATTAAATTACTCTAACTGATGTGAACAAGTCCAATTTTACCTTGGTGTACTGAGTCTTGATTTGACACTCCAAGTTGAGAAACCATGTGCTATTACTGATGCAAACACAACTGATGAGAAATATTTCTATAAAGCTTGGGAAAGATCGAACAGATTGAGCTTAATGTTTATGCGAATGACTGTTGCTAACAACATTAAGACGATTCTTTCCAACACTAAAGTTGCTAAAGAATTTATGAACTTTTTGGAAGAGCATTCCCAAACTGTTGATAAGTCGCTTGGGGGAACGTCAATGGCTAAGTTGACCACTATGACGTTTGATAGTTCACGAAGCATGCATGAACATGTTATTGAAATGACAAATATAACAGCAAGATTAAAGACATTAGGAATGAATGTTGATGAATTTTTCCTAGTACAGTTCATTCTTAATTCTTTGTCTCCTGAGCAGTATGGGCCATTCCAAATGAATTATAACACTATAAAGGATAAGTGGAATATGAATGAACTGGCCAGTATGCTTATTCAAGAGGAGACAATGCTTAAGAATCAAGGGACCCATACCATTAATTTGGTAAGTCATCAAAGAGCTAGAACGAAGCCCAAAAGGAATTATGGCAAAGGTAAGGGCAAGCAAGGACCACTTAAAGTTAACGAATCCTTTAGTTAAATTCATAAGAAGGAACATAAAGTTGATAGATGTCATTTTTGCAAGAAACTTGGGTAGTATCAGAAAGATTGCCTAAAAAGTAAAGGTTGGTTCGAAAAGAAAGGTGAGCTTAGTGCTTTAGTATGTTTCGAATCTGATTTGGCTGAAGTTCCTTATAATACTTGATGGATTGATTGAATACCTTGCAGGGATTTCTTACAACCCAAATCACAAACCTAAATGAAAAGTTTGTTTTGATGGGGAACCATGTCAAAGCTCCAGTTGAAACCATAGGAACTTATCGATTGATTTTAGATACTGGACATCATTTGGATTTATTTCAAACACTTTATATACCTTCTATTTCCTGTAATTTAGTTTGCTTATCTAAATTTGATTTTGTTGGTTATACTGTCAAATTTGGGAATGTATGTTTCAGTTTATTTAAACACAATTGCCTTATTGGTTTTCAGTTTATTTAAACACAATTGCCTTATCGGTTATGGTATTCCTTATGATGGCCTATATAAGTTGAATCTTAATAACCTTTTTGCTGAAACCCTACTAACCCTGCACCTATAATGATGGTATTAAATGCGGTTTAATTAATGAAAGTTCAACTTTCTTGTGGCATAAATGTTTAGGTCACATTTCCAAAGAAAGGCTACAAAGATTGGTAAAGAATGAAATTTTACCAGATTTGGACTTTACTGATTTTGGTGCATGTGTGGATTGCATTAAGGAAAAGCAAACCAAACACACAAAGAAAGGAGCCACAAGAAACACATAACTTCTTGAAATTATACACACTAATATATGTGGATCTTTCGATGTTCCATCTTTTAGTGGAGAAAAGTATTTCATCATATTTATTGATGACTTTTCACATTATAGCTATGTCTATTTATTGCATTAGAAGAATCAAGCAACAAATGTGTTAACGGTGTTTGTTCATGAGGTAGAAAGACAATTAGATAGAAAGGTGAAAATTGTCAAATCTAATCAAGGTGGTGAATTTTATGGCAAATATAATCAGTCAGGACAATTTCCAGGTCCATTTTGCCAAATTTCTTGAAAAGCACGGAATATATGCTCAATACACAATACCAAGTACACCACAACAAAATGGTGTGGCAGAAACACTTGATCGTACATTAATGGATATGGTTAGGAGTATGTTAAGTAATTTATCGCTACCCTTATCATTGTCGATGCATGCATTGAGGTCCGCTATTTACTTGTTAAATAGGTTCCTAATAAGGCAGTTCTAAAGACTCCTTTTGAGCTATGGACTGGAAGGAAACCTAGTTTAAAGTATCTACACGTTTGGGGTTGCTCGACAGAAGTAAGAATTTATAATCCACATAAAAAGAAATTGGATTCAAGAGCAATTAATGGATTTAAGGGTATAGAATTTATTTTCCTAATCATATAACAAGAATTGTTGAAACTAGAAATGCTAGGTTCATTAAGAATAGTGAAACCAATGGGAGTGTTGAAAGACCACGTAATGTAGTTATTGAAAAAATAAAAGTTTAAGTTCCCTTACTGGCTTCTTCAACATGTGTTACTCCTACAGTTGTAGAATGGTTTGACAATTTATAAGAGCAACAAATAAATGATCAAACACTTCTGGAAGAGCATGTAGTTAATGAACCTATTGAACCTACAATAAATGTTCCAATTTAGAACAACCACAAGAAATAACATTAAAAAGGTTTTAAAGATCTAGAAAACTAGCTGTTTCTAATGATTATGTGGTATATCTACAAGAGTCAGAGTTTGATATAGGAAGTAAGGATGATCCAGTTTCGTTTTCACAAGCCTTTGAAAGTATTAATTCTACTAAATAAATTGATGTTATGAAAGAAGAGTTAAATTCTATAGAGCATAATGAAGTTTAGGATTTAGTCAAAATACTTGAAAGTTGTAAGAGAGTCGATTGTAAGTGGGTTTTAAGTCCAAACGTGACTCTTATGGCAATATTGAAAGATATAAAGATAGACTTGTTGCCAAAGGTTATGCTTAGAAAGATGGCATTAATTATAAGGAGACTTTTTCACCAGTTTCAAAGAAAGACTTCTTTAGAATTATTATGGCACTAATGGCTTATTATAATTTAGAGTTACATCAAATAGATGTGAAAATAACCTTTCTAAATGGTGATTCAGAGGAAAACGTCTATATGGATCAACCTGAAGGCTTTTCAAGGAAAGGAAGACATGATGTTTAAACTTAAGAATTCAATATATGTACTTAAGCAAGCCTCCCGACAATGGTATCATAAGTTTAATGATACTATTCCCCCCTTTGGATTTAAAGAAAACATTATTGATCAGCGTATATATCTAAAAATTAGTGGGAGTAAGTTCATATTTTTGGTACTTTATGTTAATGATATCTTGTTAGCTACTAATGATCTTGATTTAATGCACAACACCAGGAAAATTCTCTTTGAGAATCTTGAAATAAAAGATATGGGAGAAGCCAGTTATGTTATAAGAATTGAAATGTTCCGTGACAAGTCACAAGGACTATTAGGCTTATCTCATAAAGCTTACATTCATAAGGTCTTGGAGAGATTTGGCATGAAAAATTGTTCTAAAATGTAGTTCCAATTTTGAAGGGAGACAAGTTTAGTCTTAATCAAGAATGAATTGGAGCATAAGCAAATGACAAATGTTTCTTATGCATCAATTGTTAGAAGCCTAATGCATGCTCAAGCTTGCACAAGACCAGAAATTAGCTTTACTGTCAGTATGCTGGGTAGGTATTAAAGTAATCTTGGATTGGATCATTGGAAAGCTGCAAAGAAATTTTTGAGATATCTACAAGGTATTCAAGATCATACGCTCACTTATAAGAGATTCAGTCATCTGGAAGTGATTGGATATTCAGATTCAGATTTTGCCGGTTGCATTGATACTAGAAAGTCTACTTTTGGCTACTTTTTCTTATTAGCTAGAGGGGCTGTTTTTTGAAAAAGTGTGAAGCAGTCTATTATTGCTGCATCTACTATAGAAGTTGAATTTGTAGCATGTTTTGAAGCTACAATTCAAGATTTATGGTTGTGGAACTTTATTTCAGGACTTGGAGTTGTTGACAATATTGCCAAGTCGCTCAAAATTTATTGTGATAATTTTGCAGCAGTCTTCTTTTCAAAGAACAACAATTATTCTAAAAGTGCTAAACATATGGAAGTAAAATACTTGTTTGTTAAAGAAGAAGTTCAGAAACAAGTATTGTCAATTCAACATATTAGCACTACTTATATGATTGTAGATCCTTTGATGAAAGGATTGGCACCAAAAATATTTAAAGAACATGTTAAAAGAATAGGTATTATAAGATACCATTATTTAGATTTATGATGTTTATATTTTGACACTGTGAGCTCATTTATGTTTCTGTTTCTATTAATCCTATTTTGAAGTATACATTTATGAATAACTTATGTTCATAGGATTTGTCTTTATCTAAGACATTATCGTTGGACCATTAATGTGTTTCTTATTTATGGATCATATTGAACAAATCCTTAATATTGTAGTACATGGAAGGAATTATGTCTTTTCGTTAAGAACTGAAACCACTACGACTCATATTAGTTTCTATATTTGATTATGATTTATGATATAATCAACATTGAAGAATTTAGCGAAAGTTATGCACATAATGTTTATTTATTATTAAACCATGATATAACATTTTTTTAATTAATGAGCCAAGTGGGAATGTAAAACCTATATATATTTAATATATGGCTCATTAAATAATTATGGTTTTAATAATATTAAATGCTAACTTATGATTGGTCAATTTGATGAAGGAAGATAATGTTGATTAATTAAGAAAAGATTTTATTTTAAACATACCTTTTGATGGTAACGGTTTAAAGATATCTTTATTTAATTTGAAACTGATCCTCTCTCTCGCCCATATACAACTCTGTTTATTTTCACCGTCAAAAAGTAGAATTATTAAGGAAAAAAGAAGAGAAACAAGCTTCTTCATATTCAATCTTTTGGAAGGGTTTATCTTAATCAAACTTGTACTTATAGATTAAAGTATGTACTTTATATTTTATATTTTTATGTAAACATAAAATTTTCAAATTTGGGCTAAAGAATTATTGTGATTATGTTTATGAATAAGTACCCATAATTTCAACTGCCATTTGGAGCACTCCCATTTTTCTCGACTCTGAAAGTTTAGAACAGCCTCAGTTATCTTTAAACTCACAATTGAAAGCTTTGTTATGGAGTGTTCAACAACGTTCATAACACAATGGTGTGTGTTATTGAATATTGATGAGCACTCGTAGGGAATTTATAGACCTTGGTGGGATAGGTAAGAAAGAAGAATATTGCACGGTGGAATGCGGCGTAAAGCTGCGGATGAGATTTACTCACTCGAATACGCGTGTTTTTTGTTTTATATGTACACCAGAGAAAGTCTAAAAGCTCTAGTAGAAAAGGAGCTGGCCTCCTATACCAATAGACCTTCACTATGTAAACACTTTCTGCTAAAGAAGGAACTGCATATTTGTCCTGATATGTTCAAGAGTCCCTCCATTTATATGTTCAATCATATAAAGAAACAAAAAGTTGTGAGCTACATTTCATATTTGTTACTGCTGAGATTTTAAATGTATATTGTTTTTATTTGGACACGTTCTAGTCACATATAAAATTCAGTCACATGTAGTACTCGTGCTATGCTCTTCTTACTTGGCCTTTTGATAGTAGAAAGTTGACATTTCAATTTATTTTTCTTCTATACTTTATGGGAGGTAGAGAAGCTTGCTGAACGTACCTGTGTATTTTCATTTTCCGGTTATTTCGATGATTCAGCAGTAGGTTGTTACATTTGACTAAGAAATGATATTTTGTAGTGGATTTTTTTGGACAGATCTAAACTCGGATCGAGCCTGACTCGAGCTTAAATTTTGATTGGATTCATGTTCAAGTCTATTAAAAAAATCATGCCTTTTCGTAGTCCTATTTTATAAAATTTCGAATTTGAGCCTGCTAATCCGACTCATTCCCACCTCTTTGTTGCTATTACATTAACTGTTTTTGCTTACATTGAATCGGAAAACGACCTTAGATTTCTAGGATCTTATACACTTTTTCATGCTTTCTGACCTTTCACTCGGAGCACCAGACAAAGCAGGGACTTTATGAAATTTTCACGTTCATCTTCTACTTTTAATCTTTCTTTACCTTACCGAGTAGAGAACTCGAATTGATCAAAAAGCAACAATTACCAAATTTGAATTGACAAAAGAAGCAGTTCTCAAACACTTCTTCAGATATTATTTAGATACAGAAAAATTATTCTTGTTAACTTTGAAATAAGAAAAGCTAAGCTTATGCTATTCAGTCTACCTTAAAGCTGAATTAGTGTGAATAAACTAATTAGTTATAAGATTGTAAGCAGGAATAGACAAGTGTACAGCAAGTTTAATTAGGATTAATATCGAGTTCGATTCTTAGCTTGAAAAAAAATGCTAAACTTAAATATTTAAGTTTGACTAAATTTAATCTGATTCGTTAATTTTGAACTGAATTAGAATAAATCTAACTAATTTTTTATGATTGATTAAGCTTGAAAACTTTTATTCTTGTTGACTTTGGGATAACATAGGCCGAACTCAAGCTAATTTACCGTCCTTAATCTGAATTAGTTTGATCAAACTAATTAGTTACAAGTTTGAGAAGTAATAGCGTTAGGTTCTCACAGTGATGAATGCATGAGGGAATGGTGAGGAGTGTTGGATGAACTACAGAAACTAAGTTATGAACTGCCTTGGAAAGCCAAGGTAGCTCCTTAACAGTGTGAAATAATTCCCAAGAAAGTTCAAGTAAACCTCTAGGATTGAATCACTTACCACGGCTAGCACAACATTGAAAACATCCCACAAATAGCTTGCGACAGGGGTGATCATGAATGCAAATGTTGAAGCTGAACAAAACTATAAAAGGTACTGCCATAGCAGCAACCTTCACCTTCATGGTCAAAGCACTTCCACGAATGTGGTAACTAATACGGACCAATGTTGTGTGTGATCTGTCATGTGTAACCAATCAATGTAGTGATCAGACATAAATTAAGGAACTTAACTTTCCTTTTCCTTAAGCAAACCAAATATATATGAGAATAAACGATAACTCGAGAAGTATACCTAAGCTACTAATTGTGACTAGTGGCAAATTTTCCCATTTGTCGCTCACAACCAGCATTCCATACCAAGTGTCGAGAAGACAATTCAGAAGTGTGATTATGTAAGGAATACATGAAAATCCTTCTACTAAAAGTTAATTTGTAACTAAAAGATTATATTATTCTCATCGGTATCAGAACTTGGAATCTAATGCTACATTACGTAGTTGTTAAGAGCTAGACATTATGACATGGGTGCAAAGTAAAATGACAATGAAGCTGCGTTACTGAAACAGAAACAAAAAAACATGCAGAGTTGATATGTTAGATTACTGCAAGATATGCGATTCTAACACCTAATTACAAGTTATCCAAGAAAACTACGAACAAAGATAAGCTATAAGCGTAAAACCTAGATATATTTAATATGTGGCTTCTTAAATAATTATAGTTTTAATAATATTAAATACTAAGTTATAATTGGTCAATTTGATGAAGGAATAGATCATGTTGATTAATTAAGATAAAGTCAAATTTTACTTGTCGGTAAAGTATCGCTTAAAGCCTTTGGTATGCCAATCGCACGTCATGATCACGTTCATTTAATTAGTTTATAGTTATGTATACATAAGCATCGGGATCATTGTTATGAATATCGGTATCGGCCGAAACGTACAGTATCGGACTAAAATCAGTACCAAAATTTAAATTATGATACCGGATGTAAATACCGGTCGGTATCGGCCAATACCGGTTGGTACCGGCCAATACCGGTTGGTACCGGTCGGTACCGGAAGTAT
>JANZXP010081053.1:0-10108 GCA_027576715.1 Erythroxylum flavicans
GAATAGTACACGTGAGGGGCATAGAATGAACTCACGTATTATATTGTTTAAGTTAGGAAGAATCTATCATAGTTTCCGTTCCTAACTGAAATACTCCATTTAGCAACTCTCTTCCCTGAACTTCACCACCGAATAGCGATCTAGCAGTCTTTGCGGTGCTGATTCCTATTTCAGTGTTAAAGCACTTACACTGAGCGTTTGCTAAGCGAGTAAGTCGTTATAATGTTGTTTCCACTGTGTAAATAAGCATGTGCATGTTGGATGTACATATCTGCATGAAAAGGGGTTCACAGTGGACAGAATAGATATGAGGGTTCTGGAGGTTGGTGAAGTTAAAAAGTAACCACAAAAGAAAGAAAATGCAGAAAGAACATGTAAACATAAATAGTAGTATGTGATTTTGGTATGTATGTGAATTTTGGCTCCTTGGAATTGTTTGGTGTTTTGGAGCTAAGGAGGGAGTAGTATAGATGATACTTGCATGTTTGGCAGTATCCTCTATCGTAAGTTATCTTCTTCTGTGAGGATGCATCGTTGTCAAGATGCATTCCTCTATGACCTAGCTTCGTCTGTGTTCTGATTCCTCTGTGAACAAACTTCCTCTGTATTGCTTCGTCTGTGTATTGCTTCTTTTGCTTCTTGCATTTGTCTGCTTTCAACCTAAGTGGCCAAATTCCTTCTATGTTACTGTTCATGAACTTCCCTCTGTGTCACTGTTCACGAACTCCTTCTGTGTCACTGTTCACGAACTCCTTCTGTGTCACTGTTCACAGAGGAATAAACTTCGTCTATGTTACCGTTCATGCTCTTCGTCTGTATTACTGTTCACAGACGAATAAACTTTGTCTATGTGACTGTTCATGCTTTCCGTCTGTATTACTGTTCACAGACGAATGAACTTCGTCTATGTCACTATTTATAAACTCCTTCTGTGTTTTGCTTCTTCTATGTTCATCTATACCTATTTTCTGTCCCATTTTCAATCCTTCAGAAGATAGAATTGACCTTTGAGGTCTTCATGAAAGTTGTAGATCTTAGAATCCTCTTTCCAACCATATAAAGAACATCTTGATCTGATCCCTCTAGAGAAAGTTATGGCAATCGTAAAATATCATCTGTGTTTCTGTTCCCAAACTTCTTCTGGGTCACTGTTCATTGTATATCTTCTGTCCTATTTTTGACCCTTCAGAAGATAAAATTGGCCTTTAAGCTTTTCATGAAGTTTGTATATCTTGATTCCCTCTTTTGAATCATCTAAAGAAAAATTGAATCCGATCTCTGTAAAAAAAGTTATGCTAAGAGGGAAACTTCTTCTTTGATGACGTCAGCTTCCTCTGGATGACGTCATCTTCTTCTGTAAATTGTCTTCTACCTGTAATTCATCTTCTTCTGTAAGGGTGCATCATCTGTAAAGATGCACCTTCCGTAAATAAACCTATACCTATTGCATTCCCCTAAGTTTATGAGAGACCTGAGAGAGTGCCATCCAAAGGGGCCAATAAGGAGTGAATCGTGACATTGATAGTTTATAATGAGTTTTGATAAGAAAAAGAGAGGTTGTGAAGAGACCCCAGAACTGCCATTAAACATGCATCGTACATATTTCCTATACTTTGATAGTTTTTGATACGTTTATACAAAAAATGGTAATTACGAATGTGCTCTGTCTGTTTTAAAGGAACGCATTGGACGACAGACAGACATTGCCGGACCATCCAGGCAATAGCTTCTGGGAGCACACTGTGAGTCAACCTAGATGAATTCCTAAGATTATTTGATTGTGTGTATTCAATTTGTTACCTCCCAATACCACTGAACTTTGTATGTGTACTGGTTCTGAATTTCGGACCTGAGGTCCGAGGAGTTTAATAGTTGGGCATGTATTGGAAGTATTTGATTTGATATTCTGATATGAATTTCTAAATGATATTTAATTCTCAGCAATAGCTGAATGCCGGACTGAGGTCCGATGAGTATGAAACTATCAGCTAAACATTTGTATGGGATTTTGCATGTGATCTGTTCAGTATTTGATGCATTTCATAAAATGCATGCTTAGATAAAGGTATTGTGACTTGAGATGCCAGCTAGAAGCGCTTCCACGTAGAGCTTTGCTCCATGATAAATATGTTCTGCACTTCGAGCTATACTCCGTGAATATGTTCTGATTGAGCCCTACGGGCCAAAACATCTGTATCTGTCTGTGAAAGGCTCTTAGTCACAACAATAAGAACGAATATGAGTCTTATGCATATCCCATGCAATTACGTGCACAATGTTTTGAACGCTATACAAGTTGAAATGAATGATCGTCTGTTATGCTGATTTCAGAATACATGCTTATCTGATTGAATGAATGAATACGCATCCCATGCATGTCCCATGTAAGTACGTGTGCACTATTTGACGATACACAAGCTGAACTAGCTAATCTTCTGTTATGCTTACTCCTGAATATATGCTCATCTGTTGAATGAATAACCCTGAGATGTGTTATATCTGTGTGATCCGGTGAATCCATCAATGATGGTTCACTCATTGAGTTGCAAAATTCATCAAAATTGCACTGTGGCTTTTCAGGTACAAGACAGGAGACTTAAAGTGTAGTTAGAACATAGAGTGTCTGAGAACTAAGAGATGGATCAGAGGTCTGTCAGCTGACTCTCGAAGGAAACTCGTTGTTATCATTTTGTCATGTGGTAGAACCTGTATAGAGTTTTGTAAACAATCGTTGAGAAGAACAGTGTAAACTTTATTAGTGAATGAAATAAATGTTTGAACGATAATGCCTTTCGAGTATAATGGTTAAAGCCATGTATAAGTTAGTTCTGCCATTGCTCCAACATACCATTATCGTAGGTTATGTCCCTAAAAGCTTAGGTACGTACCCTACGGTAGTGGGATGCTACAAAACTGGTATATTATTTTGCAGTCAACACCCACTTAAGCCACCCTAATATGATCTGGTATACTATGTCTTCATCAATCTGTCAATTGCTCTAGATGATAGATCCTAAATACTTAAAACACTCTGTTTGTGGTCTAACTTCTGAACCAATCTTTACCTCCACATTAGTAACCACTCTGTTCCCCGAAAAGTTACACTCTATGTACTGAGTCCTAGTCCTACTCAATCTAAAGCCCTTTGATTCTAACGTATCCCTCTAAAAGCTTGACATTGACACCCTATTTTATCTCATTCTCTTAAACAATATCACCAGCAAAAAACATACACCAGGGTACATCTCCTTGGATATTCTTGTTGAGCTCATCAAGCACTACTGCAAACAAAAAGGGGCTCAAAGAGGAGTCTTGGTATAGCCCAATATTGATAGAAAAATGCTTTATACCTCCTCGTGTCGTCCTTACTCTAGTCTTTACACCTTTATACATATCCCTAATAACATTATAAGTCATATGAACTCTTTTAACTTTTAAACATCTCTATATGAATTTCCTAAGCACCCTATCGTGCGCCTTCTCTAAATCAATAAAAACTATGGGTAGGCTATATTGTCTTTTCCTGTAAAAGAAATGAATATTAAGTTTTTTTAAAATATTTATAATTTCACATTATGTTAGACTAATTAGTAATGAGTATCCTCATAACAAATCTTAAAAATTATTTTAATGTAATCATGAAAAAATAAATTACTTTATGTTTAATATAGTTATAAAAAATTAAATCACCTAATGTTTAATACAATTAGAGAAAATTAAATTACCTTATATATAATAGTAATTTAAAAATAATTAATTATTAATGTTTCAGAGAAAACAAAAAAAAGAGGCTATATGATTTGCAAACCGTGAGTGTTATGCAATTTTCAGGCCTCAATCAATTAATTCAATTCAGTTAATTGACAATTATACAAGCTTGATTTATGGAAAAAAAACACGAAAAGCTTTATCTAAAAAACACAAAATAATATTGCCACTAATTCTAATTTAACATAGAAAGTCGTAGCCACAATCACAATCACAACCACAGCTACAACACAATCACATTATTTATTTTTCAAAAAATGAATAATGTAATCTACTCAAACCTTTAATAATCAGATTGTAGCTACACGGTAAGAAAATGAATAATGTAATCTACTCAAACCTTTAATAATCAGATTGTAGCTAAGTGGTAATCTTTAGGGGTTGATTGGTTAAGGGGATTGGAAATGGATCTATAGGTATGGAATGAAAAACATTGGTTGGTTCTTTATTATGATTGAATCAACAGTTTTTTAATATTCCTCTTTTCGATATTACTGCATACCCCCACTTTTGAAAGGAATGATTTTCATTCCTTAAGTGTCACGGGCGTGACGTTATTGTCACACCTATGACAGTGTCACCCTTGTGACACTTATATTTTCTTTTTTATTTTTAATTAAAATATAATGAATTGATAATTAAAATACAATTAATTGATTAATTAATTAAAATATAATTAAATGATTAATTAAGATATAATTAATTAATTAAAATATAATTAATTTGTTAATTACAATGTATTAATTAAAATATAATTCATTAAAATATAATAAAATTTTATTTCTTAATATTTTTAACAAACCAATTACCATCAACAGTAATGGAAATCATTCATTCCTCTTAACCAACCATCATAATTATAATGATTATATTCATTCTCATTCTTCACTATATTCATTCTCATTCATATTACCATTTTCCTATGTGAACTAATTGCCCCTTTAGTTTCAATAGTTTGTGCTCGCATGCCTTCAAGCATGTACATATTATTTACTTGAAAAATATTTAATTAATTCATACATGATTAAGAATTTTTTTGAAGTTGCTTAAATCAAATAAAGGTTTTGTGTTTTAAACCCTTTGATCTATCTTTGTACATAAAGAAATATGTGTTTTCATATCTAATTTGTGGGATGTTATTATATAAGTCTCAAATTGCTTAAGTCAAAACACATATTAATTGTTTGATGAAAAATCTCATTAAAATGCACACCAGGTATTCAACGAAAATCTTGCTGAAACACATATAAATATTCGACAAAAAGCTTCGTTGAATCAATTTGATGCAGCAAAGGACTGCTTGTGAATGTTCTACCAAACCCCAATGACTAGGAATTTCTTATTTTTTTAGACAAAATTTAGAATATCATAATAGTATAATTTCATAACTTCTAATATACTAGTATCACATTGATATTTTAACCAAAAAGGGCTTAATGAATACTAAAATTTTGTTGTTGTTGTGGTTTGGTCCAAATGAAGAGGATAAACAATAGTGTTATACTGTAAGTCATCTATTGGCCTAATGCAATCCGTCCTAGACCTTCGGTTTCATAAGTAGCCACTGTTGGTTTTCTTCCAACTACTATGTTGATCAGATAGATGTTAAACTACCACTTGATGCCTATATGGTCGTTGCTCAGGTTTATTGTATAGTCGACATCACTCAAACTCCGAGTTATTAGTGATGTGCCTATTGGCTCGTTTCCTTGTGTTCACATCTAGTCCAACAAGTCCTCTAATTAGACAATCTAGTTTGTAGCATTGATAACCAGGATCAGATCTCTTGTACCAATTATGGTGTTCTTATCATGTTTCATTAAATCTCATCCACACATTCATGGTCGTTGCTCATGTTTATTGTATAGTCGACATCACTCAAACTCTAAGTTATTAGTGATGTACCTGCTGGCTCATTTCCTCATGTTCACGTCCAATCCAAAAAGTCCTTTGATTAGACAATCTAGTTTGTAGCATTGACAATTGAGATTAGATCTCTTGTACCGGTTATGGTATTCCTATCATGTTCTATTAAATCTCATCCATACATTTACGTGGACTTCACATAAATATATGGATGAGATTTAATGAAACAGGGTTGAAACAGAATAAGTGAAACAGAAGATTTGATGGGTTGGCAACTACTTGTTGTTGTCCCAAGGACTGATGTACATGTTTGTCATGGCTATAAATAATAGAATGGCCAGCGTTTACCAGTAAGAATCCACAAGCTTGAGAAGCTCAAGGTTTATTATTAATGATTTTGATGATAACCTCGTAATATCTTAAAATTTAAATTAGATTTATTTCCTTCTATAATTAACGATCTAATTCCCAAAAGGAAATAAAATCATAGGATAAATGTTTCCTTTCTTATAGGAACCTTCCTAATGAACTTACCTTATTTATTTCACAATATCTGGAAGAATCTTTTTATCATTAGAGTTATTTCCTTTTATTGTTAAAGGGTTAATTCTCAAAAGGAAATAAATTATAAGAAATACGCTTCATTTCTTGTAGGAACCTTCTTTATGAACTTACCTTATTAGAAATATTTTATCCGAAAGGATCGTACTAATTATGAAGGTCATATATTAGTCCCATGATTATTGGAAGATTTTTGGCAAAGACAACATTAAAGTTATTCATATTTAAATCCATCAAGTTAACTAAGGATGTAAGTGAAGCAACGACTAGTTTAATGAAATACCTACTTAAGGAAAAGTCACTACTTTTGCGAAAATAGATCAAACTCTTGAAATACATTTATAGCATCAATTCTCTTGAAAGTGATATCATTGTCAAATCTTTTGTGCTTTAGAAAGTGAAAATTCTTTTTGAGAGAGATCATTGAAATTCATATCGAGCAAATTACATTTTCATCTGTTGAGAGCTTATAGAGACTAGCTAAATACTACTAGTTTGGAAGGTTAGAGAATGTTATAAAATATGTACTCTTGAGCTTAAAGAGGCTCGTCAAATTACTACTTAGGATTTTAGTAAAACATTCAAGTTGGATACTTAGGGACTGGATGTAGGCTTGGGTTATAAACCGAACTAATATAATTCAATTGTGTCATTCTTTCTCTCCTCTTAACTTTTAAATTTCTGCATTATATTATGTTTGTGTTCATTTTAGCAAGAGGTTCCTTCACTTTTATAATAGGCTCCTTCTGTTTTCAACTTGCAAGAGGTTCCTTTCATTTTAACAGACGCTTCTATTTTAAATTGTTTTAATAGGATTTATCTTCTTACAGACTCCTATCATTTAATAGGCTTTATCGTCTAATAGGCTCTTATTGTTTTAAATGTTAACAAGCCCTTGTCTTTATATGAATTGAAAGTAACTTGCAAAAATTTACAAGTCACACACAATTCACCCCCTTCTTGCTATGTTTGATTTGTCATTTAGTATCAGAGCAAGGTTTCACATTTTTGTGTTTTACAGCACATGATAGATTATGGAAAACATTTGAAGAAGTTTTGAAGGACAATCTATCTCAAAGCCTCTTTACTTCAATAAAAACAACTACTCACATTGGAAAGAGAGAATGACCATATATCTTTAATTTATAGATATCGAAGTTTGGCAAGCTATCAAAGTTGGAGCTACACTTCCCACTACCGATAACGTAGAAGTATGGACTGATGCTGATAGAAGAAATGCACAACTAAA
Organism: Erythroxylum flavicans; assembly: GCA_027576715.1. Taxonomy (NCBI): domain Eukaryota; kingdom Viridiplantae; phylum Streptophyta; class Magnoliopsida; order Malpighiales; family Erythroxylaceae; genus Erythroxylum; species Erythroxylum flavicans. Next base: position 7,445 of record JANZXP010081053.1, read on the forward strand.
CTCTAAAGCAAAACATCATTTGATATGTGTGTTGTCTCTAGAAGAATATGGAAAGCCATCTTATTACTCTACAGTAAAAAAATGTGGGAAAAACTTCAAGTCACCTTTGAAGAAACGAATGAGTTAAAGAAACATAGAATAAGGTTTTTAGTTCATCAATACGAAACTATTTGCATGAAATAGGGAGAAACCATAGATGAATTCTTCAGACAATTCAACAACATTATCACGTTCATAAAGAACTTGGGAAAGATATATCCCAATAATGAACTCATAACGAAGATTCTAAGGTCACTACCAAATGAATGGAGACCTAAAGTGATACCTCTGGAAACTACAAAGGATCTAAATACTATTTTACTCGATTGGTTATGAGGAAACTTGATGATCCATGAAACTGAGCTTAGGTGAGATAAAAGATCCTCTCACTGAAGAGGAATGACACTAAAAGCATTGAAGAAGAAGAGTCAGAAGAAAACAACAACCTTTGCTTTATGGTTGAATCAGGAGACGATAAAGTATATTATTCTAACTCTAATATTGAATTTGATGAAATGAAAAATGCATATCATGAATTGTATGATTAGTACAAAAAGTTAACAGTGAAGTATTTCAAAGAAGTTGAGAAGTCCAAGGAAAATGATGCATCTCTGAAGAGTAAGATTAAACATGTGAATGAGAGTTTAACGACTAAAAATATTTCTCTTAAATTTGATTATAAGCAAAAGATCTCTAAAAAGGAAGCTTTGAAAAAGAGATAGTTAGAAGAAAAGTTGTCGCCTTGGAATTTGAAAAAGAGAAAAGTGCTAAAAATATCTTATCTCTATAAAAAGATCTAGCAAATTTCGTTGATGGAAGGAACAACTTTGATGTATTGCTTGGTAGTGGTAAATGCGTTTTTGATAAGGCTAGAATAGGATACAATGAAAATAATAACATCAGGCCATACAAGAACTTTTTTTCCAAATCCAGCAGTATCTATAGTCAAAACAACAGGAACCTAATACATGGTAGAAATTATATCAATTCTCATTCATCTGTTTTATGCTTCTACTGTGGTAAAGATGGTCATATTATTCATTCTTGTAACTTTCATAGAAAGAGGAAATTATCACAAATGTATGTTTAGAGTCTGATTTGACAAACTACTAACCTAAAAGGACTCAAAAAATTTAGGTACTTAAAAAGAGATAATACTTTCTACAGATATGCTTCAAAATGGAGACAAGAGAAAATCAATGGATAGTTGACAGTGGGTGTTCAAGACACTTTCACAAGTGAAATATCATATTTCAACTACGTTAAAAGAAAAGATAGAGTTTTGCAGAAAATTCAATTTGAAAAAGGGTACTACATTTCATCAATTTGGAGTGATCATGGAAGAAAACTTGAAGATTTCTATGACAAAAATAGTAAGATGGGAATAAACAAAGCTAGACTTATAGCTCAAGGTTATAATCAACAGGGAGGTATTAATTTTAATGAGACTTATGCACTTGTTGCTAAGTTAGAGTCGATTATAATTCTATTTGCTTTCATTTGTTATAGAAATTTTAAGCCATTCCAAATGGATGTCAAAAGTTCCTTATTAAATGGATACATTAACAAAGAAGTGTTTGTTAAGCAACCTCCAGGTTTTGAGAATGAAGATCATCTAGATTACGTGATGAAGTTATCTAAAGCCTTATATGGTCTAAAGCAAGCTCCTCGAGCATTGTATAAAAGGTTAAGTAATTTTCTGCTTAAGAATAACTTCGAAAGAGGAAAGGTAGATAAAACCTTATTTATTAAGAGAAAGGAGAATGATTTACTTATAGTACAAATATATGTTGATGACATAATATTTGGTGCTACTAATCCGTCCTTTTGTGAAGAATTCTCAGCTTTAATGTAGGGGAGAGTATATACATTTTTTTATAATGAAAAAGGGGGAGAGTTAAGAGTTAACGATATATTTTCGCCTTTCATAATTTTGAGCATGACATATTATATATCTCTTTGATAACTTTGTTGCTATTTTTACCTGATTCATTCTTTTCCCTTTACTTTTTGATAATGACAAAGGGTGGGGGGACGAATTAAGATGACGATATATATTTGCTGAAAGATGTATGATATACTTGCATGACTTTTAGTTGCATAATTTGTGAGCATAATGAATATGTGATATATGTTACTAACTGAATCTATGAAGTTTTAATATGTGATTTGTTAACGATAGGATCCTTACTAAGAAAGGACGGGCTCCTTCTAATTAGTAAGAACTTATAAAATCTACAGGTATTTTTCGAAACCCTTCATTATTAGCTGAACTTTGAAAATATTTTTGTTAGTGTTTATCATCATCAAAAAGGGAGAGACTGTTAGCTCAAGGTTTATTATTAATGATTTTGATGATAACCTTATAATATTTCAAAATTCAATTGGATTTATTTCCTTGTACAATTAACGATTTAATTTTTAAAAGGAAATAAAATCATAGAATAAACGCTTCCTTTCTTGTAGACACCTTCCTAATGAACTTACCTTATTTATTTCACAATATTCAGAAGAATCTTGTTATCATTGAAATAGTTGTGTATTAGTCTATGTTTTTCTAAGTAATTGGCATGTGTTTCTTGCATAATTGTTGATTATTGTTGTAGTTTAGGATTCATTTTGTAT
>JANZXP010081054.1:0-10104 GCA_027576715.1 Erythroxylum flavicans
TGTTTTACCCAACGAAGGTGACTAGGGTCTATTACAACGTGCTATTTTGGCCACTAGAGGTCTGCCAACGGGCTGTGTTTCCTACTGAATGCGCCCAACGGGTAGTTTTTCCAACTGAAAATGCCTAGCGAATGTGCCAACATGCTCTTTTACCCATCGAAGTTGGCTGGTGACCTTGCCAATGTACTATTTTACCCACCAAAGGTGTACCAATGAGTTGTGTTTCTTGCCGAAAGGGCCCATCGGACTATTTTGCCCATCGAAGGTGTGGAAAGGTCAGTTTAGCCAACTGAAGGCTTGCATCTGGGATGTTTATCCCACTAAAGCTACCCAACAAACTGTTTTTCCCACAAAAGGTGCCTAGGGACTGTGCCAATGTGCTATTTTGCTCACTGAAGGTGTGCCAATGGGCTGTGTTTCCCACTAAAGGAGCCTAGGGACCGAGCCAGTAGGTTGTTTTGCCCACTGAAGGTGCCTAGCAACTGTGCCAACATGCTATTTTTGCTATTGAAGATGGGTGAACGGGTTATATTATCTACCGAAGCTGCCTAACAGGCCTTTTTTTCCATCGAAGGTGCCTAGTGACTGTGCCAACTTGCTAGTTTACCCATCAAAGGTGTGCAAAATGGATATGTTTCCCACTGAAGATGCCTAGCGAACAGGCCAACCGGATGTTTTGCCTAATGAAGGTGCCTTGCGGCTGTGTCAACGTACTGTTTTACCCACCGAAGGCGTGTCAATGGGCCGTGTTTCCTACCGAAGGAGCTTAGCGAACATGCCAATGGGCTGTGTTTCTTACCGATGTCACCCAACTGAGCATTTTTCCCATCGAAGGTTCCCAGCGAACATGCCAACGGGATGTTTTGCCCAACGAAGATGCCTTACGACCATGCCAACATGCTGTTTCACCTACTGAAGATGTGCCAATGGGTTGTGTTTCCTACCAAAGTTACCCAATGGGCCATTTTTCCCTTCGAAGGTGCCCAGTGATTGTGCCAATAGGCTATTTGCCTATCGAAGGTGTGCAAAATGGATGTGTTTCCCACAAAAGGTGCCTAATGAACATGCTAACAGGTTGTTTTGCCCACAAAAGGTACCGCAACGGGCTGGTTTTTAGTATGTGAACGGTTATTTTCCACTGAAAGTTCCCAATGGATTGTTTTGCCCATTGAAGGTACCTAGCGATTGTGCCAACGGGCTGTGTTACCCACCGAAGGTGTGCCAACAGGTCATTTTTCCCACCAAAGGAGCCTAGCAAATGTGCCAATGGGTTGTTTTACCCACTGAAGGTGCCTAGCGACCGTGCCAACGAGCTATTCTACCCACCTAAGGTGTGCCAGCGAGTTGTTTTATAACCGAAGGTGTGAAAATAGGCTATTTTTCCCACCGATGGCGACCAACTGACTGTTTTGCCCTAATGGAGCCTAGCGACTATGCCAACAGGCTATGTAAGCCGTTGTAGGTGTGCCAATGGGTTTTGTTTGCACCAAAGTTTCCTAGCCAATGTGCCAACAGGTGTATTGCCCACCGAAGGTATGCCAATAGGCTATTTTTCCTAACGAAGGTGCCTAACAACTGTGCCTAATGAGGTTTTTTGCCTATCGAAGGTGCCTAGCGATCGCTTCAATGGGCTATTTTTCCCACCGAAGGTGCCTAGCGACCATGCCAATGGGTTATTTTGCCCAACAAAGGTGAATAGTGACTATTCCAAACTGTTGTTTTTCCTACCTAAGGTGTGCCAATGGGTTGTGTTTCCCACAAAAGGTGCCCAATGGGCTGTTTTTCCTACCAAAGGTGCCTTGCGACTGTGCCAACTTGCTGTTTTGCCCAATAAAGGTGTGCCAACAACTTGTGTATCCCACCAAGGGCACCCAACAGGCTGTTTTCCCACTGAAAATGCCTAGTGACCTTGCCAATAGGCAGTTTTGCCCACTAAAGGTTTTCCAACAAGCTGTGTATCCCACCGTAGGTGCCCTACGGGTTGTTTTTCCCACAAAAGATGCTTAACGACTGTACCAACAGACTATGTTTCCAACGGAAGGTGCTTGGCGATTGTGCCACAGAGCTGTTTTGCCCACCGAAGGTGTACCAACGGGTTGTGTTTATAAATAAAGGTGCCTAGCGATCGTGTCAACGGGATGTTTTTTGCAGCAAAGGTGCCTGGTAACTATGCCAACGTGCTGTTTTGCACACCGAAGGTGTGCCAATGGGCTGTGTTTCCCATGGAAGGTGCCTAGTGAACATGCCAACGAGCTATTTTGCCCAACGAAGGTGCCTAGCGATTATGCTAATGTGCTATTTTGCCCAATGAAGATGAGGCAACAGGTTGTGTTTCCCACCATAGGTGCCCACTGGGTCGTTTTTCACATCGAAGGTGCCTGGTGGCCCATGCCAACGGGCTATTTTGTCCACCAAAGGTTTACCAACAGGCTATGTTTACCACCGAAGGTGCCCAAGCGGCTGTTTTTCCCACCAAAGGTGCTTAGTGGATATGCCAACAAGTTGTTTTACCCATCGAAGGTGTGCCAACGAGTTGTTTTACCTACAAAAGGTGTGACAATAGGCTATTTTTCCCACCGAAAACAACCATCAGATTGTTTTTGCCCCCAACAGTGCCTAACAACTGTGCCAACGGGCTGTGTAACCTACTAAAGGTGTGCCAAAGGGCTATTTTTCACACTAAAGCTACCCAATGGGTAGTTTTTTCTAGCAAAGGTGCTTGGAGACTGTGCCAATGAGTTGTTTTGCCCACCAAAGGTATGCCAATAGGTTGTTTCTCCCATCGAAGGCAGCTTGTCAGCATGTCAATGGGTCGTTTTGGCCACCGAAGTTCTGCCAGTAGGTTGTTTTGCCCATCAAAGGTGTCCAACAGACTGTTTTGCCTATCGAAGTTTCCTAGAGACAGTGCCAATGTGCTGTTTTACCCTCTAAAGGGGTGCCAACGAGCCATGTTTCCCACCAAAGGCGCCTAGTGAACATGACAATGGGCTATTTTGCCCAACGAGGGTTCCTAGCAACTGTACCAATGTGCAATTTTGCCCGCTGAAGATGAGCCAATGGGTTGTGTTTCCCAACGGGCCATTTTCCCACAAAAGGTGCCTGGCGATCGTGTCAACAGGCTAATTTTCCCACTAAAGGTGTGCCAATGGGATGTCTTTCCCACTGAAGGTTTGCCAACGAGCTTTGTTTTGCTCCGAAGGTGCATAGCAAAGGTGTCAACAGGCTGTTTTACTTAACAAAGGTGCCTAGCAACTATGCCAACATACTATTTTGTCCAATAAAGATGAGCCAACGGCTGTCACCTAAGGTGCCCAGCAAGTCGTTTTTCCCACAGAAGGTGCCTGGCGACTATGCCAATGGGCTACTTTGCCCCCGAAGGTATGCCACTGGGTTGTGTTTCCCACTGAAGGTGCCTAGCAAATGTGCCAACGGGCTATTTTGCCCAATGAAGATGCCTAATGACTATGCCAACGTGCTGTTTTATCTACCGAAGGCATCACAACGGGCTGTGTTTCCCACCGAAGGTGCCTGGCAATTGGGCCAACGTGTTGTTTTGCCCACTGAAGGTGAGCTAAGAGGCTGGGTTTCCCACCGAAGGTACCCAATGGACTATTTTGCCACTTAACGATGCATTGTGACTATGCTAATGGGTTGTTTTGCCTGTTGTAGGTGTACCAACAAGTTGTTTTTCCCACAAAAAGTGCCTATCATACTATTTTTCCCATCGAAGGTGCCTAGCAACCATGCCAAAGGGCTGTTTTTCCTAACAAATGTGCCTAGCGACCATGCCAACATGCTGTTTTGCCCACCAAAGGTGTGCCAGCGGGTTATATTTCTTACCAAAGGTGCACAACAGGCAGTTCTTCCGACCAATGGTGCCTAACAACCTTGCCAACATGGTGTTTTGTCCATCAAAGGTGGCTAGCAACCGTGTCAACTTGCTGTTTTCCCTTCAGAGGTGTGCAAATAGGTTGTGTTTCCCACCGAAGGTGCCCAACAGACATTTTTCCCACCAAAGGTGCCTAGCAACTATACCAATGGGCTGTTTTTCCCAACAAAGGTGGCTAGCGACCATGCTAATGTGTTGTTTTATCCAACAAAGGCATGCCAAAGGGATGTGTTTGCCACTGAAGGTGCCCAATAGGCAGTTTTTCCTACCGAAGGTACATAGCAACTGTGCCAATGTGTTGTTTTACCCACCGAAGGTGTGCCAACAGGTTAGGTTTGCTGCCGATGGTGTCCATTGGGCTATTTTACCCTTCCAAGGTGCATTGCGACTGTGCCAACAGGTTGTTTTGTTCATCGAAAGTGTGCTAATAGGCTGCTTTTCTTACCTAAAGAGCGCCAACGAGATGTTTATCACACCGATGGTGCCCAACTGACTATTTTGCCTACCGAAGGTGCCTAGCAACCATTCCAACATGGTATTTTGCCCATGATGGTGGCTAGTGACTATGCCAACTTGCTATTTTACCCTTCAAAGGTATGTCAACAGGCTATGTTTCCCACAAAATGTGCCCAACGGATAGTTTTTCCCACCAAAGGTGCCTAACAAATGTACCAATGGGCTGTTTTTCCCAACAAAGGTGGATAGAGATCATGCTAACGTGTTGTTTTTCCTAGCAAAGGCGTACCAACGGGTTGTGTTTCCCATTAAAGGTGCCCAACGAGAAGTTTTTCCTAACGAAGGTGCCTAGAAACCATACCAACATGTTGTTTTACTGACCAAAGGTGTGCCAACAAGCTAGGTTTCCCATGGAAGGTGCCCAACAAGCTATTTTTCCCCTCCAAGGTGCGTTGTGACTATGCCAACGGGTTGTTTCGCCTGCTAAAGGTGTGCCAATGAGCTGCTTTTCTTACTAAAGGTGCACCAATGGGATGTTTATCCCACTGAAGGTGGCCAAAGGATTGTTTTGCTCACTGAAGGTACCTAATGACCGTGCCAATGTGCTATTTTTGTATCAAAGATGTGCCAACGTGTTATGTTTCCCACTAAAGGTGCCCAACAGGCTATTTTCCTACTGAAGGAGCCTAGCGACCATGTCAACAAGTTGTTTTGCCCACCGCAAGGTGTGCCAATGAGCTTTGTTTCCCACTGAAGTTGCCCACTAGATTGTTTTGCCCATCGAAGGTGTGGAAAGGTTTGTTTAGCCAACCGAAGGCATTCAACTAGAATGTTTATCCTACAAAAGGTGCCCAACAAATCATTTTTCCCACTGAAGGTGCCATGTGACTATACCAATATGTTATTTTACCCACCGAAAGTGTGCCAATGTGACGTGTTTCCCACCAAAGGAGCCTATCGAATGTGCCAATAGGCTCTTTTGCCCACTAAAGGTACCTAACGACTGTGCTAACGTGCTATTTTGGCCACCGAAGATGTGCCAACAGGTTGTGTTACATACCGAAGCTACCCAACGGGCCATTTTTCCCATCGAAGTTGCCTAGTGACTGCATCAATGGGCTATTTTCCCCATCCAAGGTGAGCAAAATGGATGTGTTTCCCACTGAAGGTGCCTAATGAATGTGCCAATAGAATGATTTTCCTAACAAAGGTGCCTTGCAACCTTACCAACATGCTGTTTTGCCCATAGAAGATTTGTCAACCGGTTGTGTTACTACCCAAGCTGCCCAATGGGACATTTTTCCCATCGAAGGTGCCTAGTGACTATGCTAACGAGCTATTTTGCCCATCGAAGGTGTGCAAAATGGATGTGTTTCCCACTAGAGGTGCCTAATAACATGCTAACAAGCTGTTTTGCTTACCAAAGGTGCCCCAACAGGCTATTTTTTGACCGAATGTGTGTCAACAGGCAGTTTTTTCCATCGTAAGTGCCTAACGGACTGCTTTGCCCACTGAACATACCTAGCGATTGTGCCAACAGGCTATGTAACCTTTTGAAAGTGTGCCAATGGTCTGTTTCTACCACCAAAGGTGCCTAGCCATCGTGCCAATTGGTGTTTTGCCCACTGAAGGTGTGCCAACAGACTGTTTTTCCTAATGAAGGTGCCTATTGATCGTGCCCAATGAGTTGTTTTGCCCACCAAGGGTGCTTAGTGATCCTGCCAAAAGTCTAATTTGCTGACCAAAGGTACCTAGTGAATGGGTTGTTTTACCTACCAAAGGTGCCAAGCGATCGCTTCAGTAGGCTATTTTTCCCAACAAAGGTGCCTAGTGACCGTCCTAATGGGCTATTTTACCTAATGAAGGTGGCTAGTGACCGTTCCAAACTGTTGTTTTTCCCACCGAAGGTGTACCATTGGGTTGTGTTTCCCACCAAAGGTGCCCAACGGGTTGTTTTTCCTACTGAAGGTGCCTAGCGATCATGCAACGTGTTCTTTTCCCCATTGAAGGTGCCTAGTGACCATGCTAACTTACTGTTTTGCCCATCGATGGTGTGCCAACGGGTTATGTATCCCACCTAGGGTGCCTAATAGGCTATTTTCTAACTGAAGATGCTTAACGACCTTACCAGTGGGCAGTTTTGCCCAATAAAGGTGTGCCAACGAGCTGTGTTTCAGACCGAAGCTGCCTTACGGGCTATTTTTCCCATAAAAGATGCTTGGTGATCATATGAACGGGCTATAATTCCCACCGAAAGTACTTAGTAATTGTGCCACCAAGCTGTTTTGCCCACCGAAGCTGTGCCAATGGGTTGTGTTTCTCACCGAAGGTGCCTAGCAAATGTGTTAACGGGTTGTTTTTCTAGCGAAGGCGCCTGGTGACTATGCCAAGGTGCTGTTTTGGCCACTGAAGGTGTGCTAATGGGCTGTCTTTCCCACCAAAGGTGCTTAGAGAATGTGCCAATGGGCTACTTGGCCCAACAAAAGGTGCCTGACGACCATGCCAACGGGCTATTTTTTCCAGCAAAGGTGCCCAATGGGCTATTTTTCCCACAAAGGTGCTTAGTAACCGAGCCAACGAGCTATTCTGCCCACCGAAGGTGTGACAACAGGCTATTTTTCCCACCAAAAGGGACAAACTGATTATTTTGCCCCCCAATTGTGTATAATGACTGTGCCAACAGGCTGTGTAACCCATTGAAGGTGTGTCAATAAGTTGTTTTTCCCACCGAAGGTGTCAAACAGGTCGTTTTTCCCACCAAAGGTGCCTGAAGACCATGCCAACAGGCAATTTTACTCACCGAAGGTGTGCCAACGAGATGTGTTTCCCACCAAAGGTGCCTAATGGACAGTTTCATCCATCGAAGGCACTTTCCCATCTTGCCAACGGGCCGTTTTGCCTGCTGAAGTTCTACCAATGGGTTGTTTTACCCACCAAAGGTGTGCCAACGGGATGTTTATCCTATCCAAGGTGTCCAACTGACTATTTTACCCATCGAAGTTACCTAGCCACAGTGCCAATATGCCGTTTTCCCCAACAAAAGGGTGCCAACGAGCCATGTTTCCCACCGAAGATGCCTAGCGAACGTGACAATGGGTTGTTTTTCCCAACGAGGGTGCCAACAGGCTGTGTTTCCCACCAAAAATGCCTAACATGCTATTTCTCCAATTGAAGGCACCCTGTTAGCATGCCAACGGGCTATTTTGCACACCAAAGCTCTGCCAATAGGTTGTTTTACCCATTGAAGGTGTGCCAACGGGATGTTTATCCCACTAAAGGTGCCTAACAAACTATTTTTCCCCTGAAGGTGTGCCAATGTGTTATGTTTCCCACCGAAGGTGCCTAACAAACGTGCCAACGGGCTATTTTGCTCAACAAAGGTGCCTAGCGATTATAGGAATGTGTTGTTTTGTCCACTAAAGGTGTGCCAACGGGCTGTGTGTCCCACAAAAGATCACCAATGGGCTATTTTTCCCACCAAATGTGTCTAGTGGTCATGCCAACGAGCTATTTTTGCCACCGAAGGTGTGCCAACGAGCTATTTTGCCTACCAAATGCGTGACAGTAGGCTATTTTCCCCACTAAAGGGGACCAACGGACTGTTTTGTCCCCCCAACGGTGCCTAGCCACTATTCCAAAGGGTTGTGTAACCTACTGAAGGTGTGCCAATGGGTTGTTTTTCCCAACAAAGATGCCTAACGACTATGCCAACATGTTGTTTTGCCCACCAAAGGTATGCCAATAGGCTGTGTTTCCCACCGAGGGTGCCCAACAGGTTGTTTTCCCTCCATAGGTGCCCAACAACTGTGCCAACGGGTTGATTTACCCTCCAAAGGTGTGCCAATGAGCTGTGCTTCCTACTAAAGGTGCCCAATGGGCTATTTTTCACACCAAAGATGCTTAGCGATCATGCCAACAAGCTGTGTTTCCCATCGAAGGTGTGCCAAGTTGTCGTGTTTGCACCCAAGGTGCCCAGCAGGTTATTTTTCACACTGAAGGTGCCTAGCGGTCGTGTCAACAGGCTATTTTGTGCACCAAAGTTGTGGTAACAAGCTGTTATGCCTACCAAATGTGTGCCTTTGGGTTGTCTTTTCCATCGAAAAAGCCCAACGGACTGTTTTACCCCCTGAATGTACCTAGGAACTGTGCCAACAAATTTTGTTACCCACCGAAGTGTGCCAACGGGCTATTTTGCCACCGAAGGAGCCTAGCGAATGTGCCAATGGATTGTTTTACCCATTGAAGGTGCCTAATGATTGCACCAACGGGCTATTTTTCCAACCAAAAGTGTACTAACGAGTTGTTTTTCCCATCGAAGGTGCCTAGCAATCTTGCTAATGGATTATTTTACCCACCGAAGGTACCTAGCAAATGGGCTATTTTACCCACCCAGGTGCTATTTTGTCCACCAAAGGTGTACGAACGGGATGTTTCTCCCATCGAAGTTGCCCAATAGACTGTTTTCCCACCTAAGGTGCCTAGTGATAGTGCCAAAGGTCTATTTTGCCCATCGAAGGTGTTCTAACAAACTATGTCTCCTACTGAATGTGTCCAAATGTGCTTTTTTACCCATCAAAGGTGCCTAATAACCATACTAAAGTGCTATTTTTCTAACCAAAGGGGCCTAGCGAATGGGTTGTTTTGCCCACTAAAAGTGCCCAGCGATTACGCCAACTAGCTATTTTACCCACCGAAGGTGCCTAGCGACCGTGCCAATCGGCTGTTTTTCCCAACAAAGGTGGTTAGTGACCGTTCCAGCCTATTGTTATTCCCATCGAAGGTGTACCAATGAGTTATATTTCCCACCGAAGGTACCCAACGGGCTGTTTTTCCTACCGAAGGTACCTAACCATCGTGCCAACGTGTTCTTTCCCCATTGAAGGTGCTTAGTGACTGTGTTTGACATCCTATTTTGGCCAGTGAAGGTATGCCAACAAGTTGCATTTCCCACCGAAGGTGTCTTGAAATCATGCCCACGAGCTATTTTGCCAACCAAAGTTTTGCCAATGGGCTGTTTTACCTACCGAAGGTGTGCCAACGGGATGTTTATCCCATAACAGGTATCCAACGGGCTATTTTGTCTATCAAAGATGCCTACAGACCATGTCAACAGACTGTGTTTCCCATAAAAGGTGCCTAGAGAGCGTGCCAACTAACTGTGTTTCCCACAGAAGGTGCCTAGAAAATGTGCCAATGGGTTCTGTTTCCCATCGAAGGTGCCTAACGAGCGTGCCAACGGGTTGTGTCTTCCAACAATGTTCTGCCAATGGGCTGTTTTGCCACTGAAGGTGCCCAACAGGCTGTTTTCTAACTGAAGGTGCCTTGTCACTATGCCGACCGGTTGTTTTGCCCACCAAAGTTCTACCAATGGGTTGTTTTGCCCATCGAAGGTGTGCCAACGAAATGTTTATCCAACAAATGTGCCCAACAAACTGTTTTGCCCACCAAAGTTGCCTAGCAACGATGCCAACGTGCTGTTTTGCCCACCGAAGGGGTGCCAATCGGTTCTGTTTCCCACTGAAGGTCCCTAGTGAAAGTGAAAACAGGCTCTTTTATTCAACCAAGGTGACAAGTGATAGGTGTGCATTAGGATATGTTTTTATCGATAATTGGCATATGTTTTCTAGCATAATTGTTCTTTATTATTCTAGCTTAGGATTCATTTTGTATGTTTTCATTAAGTTTGTAACCCCCCATTACCCTAGAGTACATACCGGAACGCCCGTGGGTCATTCCGACACATAACCTAAGATAATGGA